>CAAKHD010012461.1:16610-32125 GCA_901007705.1 Fistularia tabacaria | reverse complement strand
CCCGTGTTTTGTTTTTGGTTGGGGGGGGGGGGGGGGGGGGGGGGGGTCCATGACTCAGCAAGCCTGCTACTTCATTTCCCCAGGAAACACACACACACACACACTCACACACACACGCACACGCACACGCACACGCACACGCACACGCGCGTCTCCATCAGATAAGCTTCTTACTTCTGTTTTTGCAGCTGCTACCGTGCAGATGAGCAGTATCTACCGTCACCCAGGGGCGGTGGAGGTGTGGGTGGATGGGGGTGGAGATGCTGGGGAGGATGTGGAGGTGTGGGTGGATGGGGGTGGAGATGCTGGGGAGGATGTGGAGGTGTGGGTGGATGGCGGTGGAGGTGTGGAGGACTGGGTTGGAGGGGTTGGAGGGTGATGGAGCTGCCGGGGGTGTCGAAGCCGGAGGAACCGCTACCGTTAATTTTAGCTTGCAGCGGCGGCGGCGATGAGGTCTGGCACTTTTTTTACTTCCAGCCCCGGCAGCAGGAAGGCCGCGGTCATCAGTTCATCAGCTGGACGATGAGATGTTTGTACCCCCAACCCCCCCCAACCCCCCGTCACACCCACAATTACCCCCCCTCCTCCTCGGGCTGTGAGGTGGTAGAACATCATCTTTATTCTTGCGCTTTTCAATTTTCAGTCCTGCAATTGCTGGTCACTTAGCGCCTTGCTGCTACCATGCTAACAGGCTAGCACCGACTCATTACTGCAATAAATGGTCACTTAGCGTTCACCGCTGACATGCTAACAGGCTAGCACGACTCATCGCTGCAATAGCTGGTCACTTAGCATTCAGCGATAACCTGGTAACAGGCTAACAGGCTGGCACCGACTCATTGCTGCAATAGCTGTCACTTAGCGCCTCGCTGCTAACATGCTAGCACTCGGCACTAACATGGTAACGGGCGAACAGGCTAGCACTGACTCATTACTGCAACAGCTGGTCACTTGGCGCTGGGCACTAACCTGGTAACAGGCTAACAGACTAGTACCGACTCATTACTGCAATAGCTGGTCACTCAGCGCTTCGCTGCTAACATGCTAACCGGCTAGCACCAAATCATTACTGCAGTAGCTGGTCACTTGGCGCTCATCGCTGACATGCTAACAAGCTAGCATGACTCATTACTGGAATAGCTGGTCACTTAGCTCCATACTAGCGCCGACTGCAGACTCCATGGGAACCTGTCATTAATTAGCGCCTCGCCTATTAGCATGCTAATATTAGCATCAAGTGCTCCTGCACAGACGGTGGCAGCTTCCCTAGTTACGTGCGCGGCTGCACCCGGAGACGGTGTGCTCAGGTTGCCATGGAAACCCCCCGTATGAAGGTCAGTTCCCAGGCTGTGGTCCTCAGGGTCTCCATTGTGACGGCGAGGGCTTTGAAGGCACCTGACGGAGGGAGAAGAAGACAAAGGACCGGGCGTGACCTCCACCGCGCTGGAGGTGCTACGTAACCGGAGATGAATCTTTTCTTCTCTTTGCGTTGCAGATGGGAGGAGGAGGTGTCCAGGCGCCAGCAGGTGGAGTCCACGGTGGAGACCCTGCAGCAGGTCTGACCTTTAACCCTGTGGGAAAGTACACACTAGTACTAGAAAAGTACACGGGTGATACTTCTGGGTGGGGTGGGGGGGGGGAGTCACTCCACCTGGAGATGGATGGGAATATGAGAAGATACCAGCTCCTCCGTTTTCCTGTGTGGTCAGACCAGGGCCCTCAGAACCCCTGTTAGAAGAGGAGAAGGTTCCTGACCCACAGTCTCTGTGGAACCCAGAGTGGAGATGGTGGAGGTGTTTCAGATGATTAGATGATGGAAAGAGGAATGTGGGATAAAAAATGGTGTGAGGAGGTGGAGGTGGAGGAGAGACTTGATGTTCTGGGGTTTGTGGAGGTTGTCCTCCTCCTCCTCCTTCAGCAGCTCCCCTGGTAGAGGAGGAGGAGGAGCTGGACGACAAGATGTCTGCTCCCGGTTCCTGATGGTCCTGCCTGGGTTCTATCAGTGTCTTCTCCCCATGTCCTCCTCCCTGGGTTCTCCCATGTTCTCCATGTTCCTCCTCACAGTCAGCAGGTTCCTAGAAGGTGTGAATGTCTGTGATTGACACACACACACACACACACACACACACACACACACACACAAACACACACACACACACACCGTTAACATCTCCTTTGGTTGACTCCCGTCCACCAGAGGGCGCAGGAGTCATTGGAGATCCAGGACGACCTGAGCGAGAAGGTGGAGAAGCTGCGGACGGAGCTGGTGGTCTACAAGAGCCTGACGAGTGATGTAAGTCCTGGTCCGTGACCTGCTCAGGAACCCTGCAGAACCTGCAGAACCTTCTCCACTGGTGAAACAAAAAGGCAGAAACAGCACGTGTAGCTCACTTCCTGTCCCGCGGCGCCCGGCTGGTTCCTCGCCAGCTTTGCCGGCGGTCAGATGCGCCCAGATGTTCTTCTTCTCGGGGGTTGTTGTTGTTGTTGTTGTTGTTGTTCTCCGCGCTGGGCCTCCTTCTGGTCGCGCTGGTCTTCTTCATGATGTTCTCTTTGTCCCGTGCTTCGCCGCCACGCCTGAATCCAGAGGCGGGTAAGTGACCCTCCGGCCGCGGGTCGTACCATTATTCCACGCCTCGTCCTGTTAAGGCCCCCCCCTCCCCGGAAGAAACCATTAGAGCGGGTTGAACAGTGTGATCATGACGTAGAAAAATATAGAAGCGTATTTCAATAAGAGGGCGGTGCAGCGGTTAGCTCCGCCCCCTCACAGTCAGAAGGTCCCTGGTTGGTTGGATGCCCACAGGGTTCCTCAGGGTTCTCCGGGATCCTCCCGCAGTCCAAACACATGGGATGTCCTGACGTCCTGTTCTGTTGAGCGCTAACTGTTAGCATTGCTCCAGTTGAGCGCTAACAGCGCCGCTCCCGTCGAGCGCTAGCAGTTAGCACCACTCCCGTCGAGCGCCAGCAGTTAGCGCCACTCCCGTCGGGTGCTAGCAATTAGCGCCACTCCCATTGGTCGAGCGCCAGCAGTTAGCACCACTCCCATTGAGTGATAGCAGTTAGCACCACTCGCGTCGAGCGCCAGCAGTTAGCGCCACTCCCATTGAGTGATAGCAGTTAGCACCACTCGTGTCGAGCGCCAGCAGTTAGCACCACTCCCATTGAGTGATAGCAGTTAGCACCACTCGCGTCGAGCGCCAGCAGTTAGCGCCACTCCCATTGAGTAATAGCAGTTAGCACCACTCGTGTCGAGCGCCAGCAGTTAGCGCCACTCCCATTGAGTAATAGCAGTTAGCACCACTCGTGTCGAGCGCCAGCAGTTAGCACCACTCCCATTGAGTGATAGCAGTTAGCACCACTCGTGTCGAGCGCCAGCAGTTAGCACCACTCCCATTGAGTGATAGCAGTTAGCACCACTCGTGTCGAGCGCCAGCAGTTAGCGCCACTCCCATCGACTGCTAACAGTTAGCACCACTGCCATCGAGTGCTAGCAATTAGCCCCACTCTTGTCCAAGGCTAACAGTTAGCATCACTCCCATCGAGCGCCAGCAGTTAGCACCGCTCCCCTCGATCGCTAACGCCGTCTGCGTCCCTCTGCCTGCAGCAAATGACCGACCTGGACTCCAAGATCCAGGAGAAAGCCCGGCACGTGGACATGGACATCTGCCGGCGGATCGACATCACCGCCAAGCTCTGCGACGTGGCCCAGCAGCGCAACTCGGAGGACATGACCAAGATGTTCAACGTCAGCCCGGCCAGGTCGCAGCCGGAGAGGGTGCGTGTGTGTGTGTGTGTGTGTGTGTGTGTGTGTGTGTGTGTGTGTGTGTGCGCCGCCACCATCGCTCAATAACAGAAACGTCTGTGGAGAAACTAGTCAGCATGTTTGTGAGGAAACCGGAGCCTCGGCGAGACCGAAGCTCTCCATCACCGGCTGACCCTGCGGAGAGTTTACGGCCTCGCGCACACACACACACACACACACACACACGCATATATTCAACCAGCGTGTGTGTGTGTGTGTGTGTGTGTGTGTTTCCCAGGGCGCCGTGGCGTGCTGCAAGAGGAAAGACCACAAAACCCCGTCGGACGACGACGACAGTTCGGAGATGGACGCCGAGCCCAGCCCCTCGGAGGAGGACGTCCCGGGGACGCTCAACATCACCGACGAGATGAAGCGCATGCTCAACCAACTGTAAGCGCCACGCCGCCCCCTAGTGGCCGCCACGCGCTTTGCGACTTAACACCCGCTCAACCGGAGGAGGCGCTGGTTTGGATAAGAATAGAAAAGGCTTTCTGAAGGGATCCTTATGAAGCCGCTATGAATACATTAGCGCTGGTGGAGCGTTAATAATGAATGAATCCATGACTGCGCACGGATCGAGGCCGGTCTTTCGCACCTCAGCCAAACAGGAAGTCCATTTAACTGTCTTGCTTGTTAGTTAAGACTTTATAACCCCGCCGTTAGCGTCCTGTTGACTCGCCTATTACTTATTCACTAACCGCTTAGCTTAGCGCCGTACATCCTGCCGCTGCACGCGCTCAGTCCGGTGGCTGGTTTTACTATTCTGTTTCTCCCGCTCCTCTCTTTGTCTTCTCCTCCTTCTCCTCCCTCCTTCCCGCAGACACTGTTCAGATAACTCCTCTGTTGCCAGGCGCGAGACCTTCGACATCGACGACGTCGACGACGACGACTGCGACAGCCTGACGTGGGAGGAGAACGAGGAGACGCTGCTGCTGTGGGAGGACTTCGCTAACTACAACCTGCCGTGCAGCATCGCCGCGGCGCCCGCCGCCGCCCCCGCCACCGAGGGCAACGGCGAAACCGCGGACCCGGTGAGTCGCTCGCCGGCGGCTCGTCGCCACGGTAACCCCCGCGGGTCGACTGACGCGCTCAACGCCCCTCCGTTCAGGACTCTCAGGACGGAAGCCTCGGCAGCCTCATCGACGAGACGGAGTCACTGTTCAAGACCCGGGAGCAGGAGTACCAGGAGACCATCGGGCAGATCGAGGTAAGCCACGGCGGACGCCTGGGAGATCCTCTCCTCAGCTCCTGAACCTCCTCCGTGCTCCTCCTCAGATGGAGCTGGCCACCGCCAAGAGCGACATGAACCGCCACCTGCACGAGTACATGGAGATGTGCAGCATGAAGCGCGGCCTGGACGTGCAGATGGAGACGTGCCGGCGGATGATCCAGGGGGGCCGGAACTCGCCCTCCGTCAGCTCGGTGGCGAGCAGCGACTCAGGGAACACCGAGGAGATCCAGGACGAGATCTCCGACAAGGACGCCGAGGGCCCCGTCAGTTGATGGTTGCACGGCCGCCGCCGTCCCAGGGGTGGATAGATGTTCTGGAGTGTGTGTGCGTGTGTGTGTGTGTGTGTGTGTGTGTGGGGGGGGGGTCCGACCTTAACCCCGGGCTTGTTGGAGCTGCTCCACGCTCTCCAGAGGTCACGCTCACCCGACACTGGCTGGGAACTGGTGCTTTTTCCGTTATCCAGACGTGGAGGCGGGGTGGAGGCGTTCAGGAGCTCCACGTGGAACGAAGATGGAGAACGGGGGGGCGGAGATCTTTTCTATATTCTTATCGGAGATCCTTTTTTTCTAAAGGCAGTTGAAAATAGTACATATTGTGCTCCACCATCCACGGATACCAAGCATCTTCACGTCCATTTCAGCAGCAGGAGGTCCCACCACGCCCCCCCCCTTCCTCTCTCCTCCAGAAGAAAAGAAAAATAAAGAGCTGCGAGGACGGGGCCGAGAACAGACAATCCAAATACAGCCGCTGGAGGAGTCGGGCGAGGGGGCGGGGCTAAACGCCGCGGGTCGGCCGGCCGGCGCCGACCGCGGAAAGGATCCGACCTTCCGACGCATCGGTGCACTACTCACGTTCTATGCAATCCAGCAGGCCTTATCTTCTCCGGACCGGCCCCCCCCACAGCTGCACCTCCACCGTGTTCCACCTGGAACCAGTACTTAGCCTTTTACGCAAAGCGGGAGTTTTCTACGTCTCATGTAAAGAGCTTGTGGCGCCCCCTACGTGCGCGCAGCCGTCGTTTTTGCCTTACGCCATTATTTCCAGCAAACCGATAGGGGGGTGAGATGGAGGAGGGTCATCACGGACATCCTGGAAGCTCCTTCAGCGACAAACCAAAGGACACATTCAGTCTCCCGTCTGGCGGCGGTTCTGCTGCCCGCAGTACCGCGCCGCACCAGTGGAGGGCGCCGGCCAACCCCAGAGGCCTTTTTTTTCTTTAGTTCCCGTGGAGCGGATCGAGTGTGTGTGTGTGTGTGTGTGTGTGTGTGTGTGTGTGTGTGTGTGTGTGTCGGTCTGGAGCCTCGGGACACTCCGCCATTGTCCCACTAGCTTCACTGATATGACCGACGCTGGCGTCTTCAAAATAGTTCCCACCACCCCCGCCTGGGTCGTACCATTGCAATTTCATTTTTCCCTCTAAAATAATTGTCTTTTTTTTCCGCGGCGCCGGAGAATCCTCGTGGCAGCGGGCGAGTGGTAAAAGCCCCGCCAGAACACCGGCTTTTTGATTTGCCGCGATTAGCAAGACAAGACGCCACGCCGAGGGTTTTCCCGGTCCGGACGCTTCACCATCTGCGCCCGGAAAGCGTCTCCTCGCACGTGCGCGGCCTCCCGTCTGCATCGTGCGTCTTCTGCTGGATCCCAGATTAAGTGCTACTTCTATCTTGAAGTTCAAGAGAAAATCTGAATGTTAAAAACCGCAGGTTTTTGCTATTTCGGCGTGTGTGTGTGTGTGTGTGTGTGTGTGTGTGTGTGTGTGTGTGCGCAGAAAAGTAGCTTTCTGTGTTTTTTATAACGTTTTCTGGAGGAAAAAGGGCTGCCCTGCGAGCCGAGGCTGCGTTTTTTTAAAACGTTGGAGGTTGTTGGACACCTGCGTCCAAACGTTAGTTTTGCAGAACTCAACTTTTGTTCTTCGCCGGCGTTCGGAAACCGGCCCGTGACTCCCGGGCGGGACGTCTGTCCTCACAGGAGGACGTCTGTCCTCACAGGCGTGGAGGACGTCTGTAGCGTCTCCGCAGGGTGAATGTAGCCCCGCGCAGAAGAACGGGGCGGGTGGGGCTCGAACCCGGGGATGGATGTTTCGCGCTTGAAGCGGGTTTTACGTTGAAATCGTGGCCTTCGCTCTTTAATTCCCCCGCAAGGTAACGGGTGGCGGGTCTCTCCCATCTCCAGGACCTTCCACTGTTCACGGGCGTTTCTTCTGCTTTGACCTCCTCATCTGTTTCCTTTGAGTTCACGTTTGTGCGTCCGTTCCCCCCCGCCGGGCCTGAAACCCACGAATGTACGCGGCCCGTCTTATTTTCCTTTGTGGGAGGGGGTTGGGGGCGGGGTGGTTACAAACTGAAATAAAAAAGGTTGGATTGGATAAAACCCCCGTCTCTTCCTCCATGTCGACTGTTCACGTATTTCGGCGGCAAAACATCTGGAAACACCTCGAGTTTTGGCAAATCACATCTCTTTAATTATCAAAACCGGCGGCCCGTCTCCGGTGAACCCCCGCTTTCAACAAGTGGTACAGTCCAAAGGACGCATGCGGGATATCAGCAAAACAGTCATTCCTTTGCTAATCCGGCTTCCCGTTTCCTGGAAGCGCGGCGACTCGCTAAAAAGGGATTCTCCTTCAACCGCCTGAAGGAGGGAGCACGTCTGAAACCGTCTGGCGGCCGAAGTGGGTTTAAAAAGCCGATGCAGCCACGAAGAGGAAGGTTCTCCTGTCGGGTTTGACGGACCTTCGGGTGGCGGGACGGGAAGTGACGTCCGGCGACTCCGCTCACCGCTCCGTCTCCAGGAAGGCGATCCTCCTGGCGACGCCCTTCTTACCGTACTTCTCCTGCAGCCGCTGGCGGTCGTCGGGGGAGGCGGAGGACAGGAGGCCGTCGTCGTGGCGATCCCAAAACGGCCCCTGGAAGGACGAGGGGTCGGAGAGAAGCTCCTGCGCCGCACTGAAGTCGCCGCTGGTCTTCAGCAGGGCTTTGGTCACGGAGGCCAAGTCCTGGAGACGGGAAGAAACCGGGAAGTCAGTCTTGGAGAACATCGAGGAACGTCCAAACGTCCAAACACAGGAAGTGGTCGTTCCTCGGCCGGCGCGGTGTCTCACCTGCTCCGTCAGCCTCATCAGCTCTTTCATTTGCTGAATGTCCTCCTCCATCTGCAGCTGAGTCCACGACGGAGCTGCCGCCGCCGGTCCGACGATGGACTGAGAAGGTTCCTCCTGGGTGTCCTGCTGGAACACGAAGAGGTGGGCCTCGGAGGAGGACCGGGCCAACGCCGCCGGGCCGCTCGCCTCTGATTGGTTGTTGCTGCTGCAGGTCGGGATCTCCTGCCGAGGGCCGGCTTCAGGTTCAGGTTGAGGTTCAGGTTCAGGTTCGGGTTGAGGTTCCGGTTCGCGGTCCAATGGCGTGGAGGCGGCATCTGCAGCGGCTTCCGGACAGGGGAGGGGGGGTTCTGCCGATGTGTGTGGTACCGGTCCGGCTTCAGGCGGGTCCTGGAGAACCTCCATCTCTTCCTCCTCGGACTGGGACACAGAAAGAGACGAGATCTTACAGCACCAGTGGTTCTTCTCCTGGAGGAACACCGGAGTGGATCCTTCAAGAAACCAGATGAAATCTCCTCCATATATCACACGTTTGAAAGCCTCGAGCTTCTCCTGGGTTCCTCGGCCAACGTTCACGGCTGCCCACGTTACGGGAGTGTCAGCATCAGACCAGAAGACGGTCTGGACGTCCACTCACCCCGCTGTCATCCTCGAACTCCTTCGTGGCCAGCTCCAGGATCCCCAGCGTGGTCCTGGCGCGGCGGCCCACCGAGGGAGAACCCGCGTCTGCAAAGCCGACGAGGACGGGTGAAACCAGGGTTCTCAGAGAAGACGAGGTACCAGTGTGCTCCACAGGGAGGCGGCCGTCGTACCGGCCGGGGCTGCCGTGGGAACGGGATCCAGAACACGAGGCGGCGCCGGCGGAGTCCTCGTCCCCCTCGTCCTCTTGGAAGGCGGCGAGCCCTCCTCGTCGTCCTCGGGGGGAGCGGTCCTCACCTGTGGCCTGGTCTTCCTGGAGAGCAGCGGAGACGCGCGCCGTTCTTCGTCCGAGGAGGAGGACCTGAGCTTCTTGCAGTAGGCCTCGGAACGGAACTCCAGCGCCCTGCGGCTCAACCGGCGCGGCGCCTCCGGCTTCTTCGTCCGCCTCCCTGCGTTTGGAGAAGGGTCGGCGCCCGAGGCGTCTCCTTCACCGGACATACTTTCTGGTCGCAGGGCGGCGTCCGAGGGGCTGCCGGCGTCTGCTGCTTTCGGAGGAGCTCCATCAGCTGGACCGGCTTCTGCTGCTTTCTGAGGAGCTCCATCGGCTTCTGCTGCTCTCTGAGGAGCTCCATTAGCTGGACCAGCTTCTGCTGCTTTCTGAGGAGCTCCATCGGCTTCTGCTGCTCTCTGAGGAGCTCCATTAGCTGGACCAGCTTCTGCTGCTTTCTGAGGAGCTCCATCGGCTTCTGCTGCTCTCTGAGGAGCTCCATTAGCTGGACCGCCTTCTGCTGCTTTCTGAGGAGCTCCATCAGCTGGACGGGCTTCTGCTGCTTTCTGAGGAGCTCCATCAGCTGGACCAGCTTCTGCTGCTTTCTGAGGAGCTCCATCAGCTGGACCAGCTTCTGCTGCTCTCTGAGGAGCTCCATCAGCTGGACCGGCTTCTGCTGCTTTCTGAGGAGCTCCGTCGCCTGGGCTGGGATCAGCGTCTTGCTGAAGCGGAGGTCCGTCAGTCTCCACCTGCGCGCCGTCCTCAGGCTGGGCTGCTTCTTCTGAAGGCTCCATGCGCTGAGCGACGGACGCTTCGGCCTTGGCCTTTTCCTTCCGCTCGCCGTCCGCAGGTGCGGCCGGTTCGTCCACCTGAAGAAACACACGCTGGTTCATCTCAGCACGGTCTGTTTGTTTTCACCCCTCAAACCCGGATCTCCGCCTCCTGCTCATAGCAACAGTACGTCCGGTTAGCTACCCTCGAAACACAATCACAGATTTAACCCCCGTCCCGGGAGGGTCATTTGTCTCCCATCATCTCAGACCCAGGGCTGAGAGGAGCCTTCCCGGATCTCCATCCACTCCCTGTGTTTGGACTTCTTCATAAAAACCCGAGGTGTCACGGTTACAGCAACCAGGCGCGGGAAGGTATTTCAAATCCTGGGCTTTGGTGCCACCTAGTGGTGCTGTCAAAGCCCCGCTCCTCTTCTGAGGAGAGACAAACGGCCCGTTGGAGAAGCCGCTCCACAGGTGGGAAGCAAATGACCTTGGCCTCCTCCGCCCTCTCCTCTTCCTCCTTGGACTGCCGGCGAGCCAGCTGCACTCTGTAGCGGTATTTCATGGACTGCCAGCTGTGAGCGGTCACGCGCTGCTTCTCCATCTGCTGCCACAGCCGGTTCCCGCCCAGTTCCGATCTGCGGCCGCGGACGTAACTCATGATGGCGGCGTCCTCGTCCGAGGTGTAGCTGGTCCTGCCTGGGTCCAAACACACACGCGGTTGGACGTAAGAGCACAGCAGGCTACGGGTGCTCGCTACGCTAATGTTGCGCTGGCGACGACAGCCACCAGACCTTCATAAGGTCTTGGAGTCTTGCCTCTGGTAGATTTGGAGGACCTCTGGACCGATTCTGCCGTCAGCCTGTAGTCCTCCACATTCAGCTGCTCGTCTTTCTCCACACAGTCCCGGATGTACTGGGTGGACACGTACCTGAGGGGGGATAGCGGGGTTATTCCTTCTTTCCCATTTACCATGAAAATACCACTGAAACACTATTAATTCCTGATTTTAAATAAGAAAAACATACTTTATAAATAATAAAATCATGTATTCTTTTTGAAACCATCAAACCGTCCCCGGCCGGCTTTGAGCGCCTCTTCCGCCGCCTCGTCCGTCCACGTTCCCGCTGTCCGCCGCACCGGATCCCTGTAAACGCCTCCCGCCTCCACGCGGACGATGCTCTCCGTCACCGAATATCAGCCACAACTTCAACTCTTCTTAGACGAGTCCACGACACACACACGTGATGTTTTTCCATGATCCTCTCTGGGCTACCTTGCGGCGGCCTCCCTCTGTGTTGCTACCTCGCAGTGTTGGGGAGGCTTGTGTACCTCCATGACACTGGAGGCTACACCGGCGGGGGTTCTACCCTAGATCCTGCTAGGTCCTACCAAGCCGGGAAGGTTTCGGGGACGAAAGGCAACCCCTGGTCCTCCAGGTTGGGGGTTCAAGCTCACCCCATAAAACACTACCTGTTACAGATACGCAAACAAGAGGAAACCATGATATCCCGCCCAGGAGAGAAGATGGACCTTCGTCAGAAGGACTTATGATGCAGGGTGGTGTAAGCCGGAAGTGCCCAGAAGCCACCGTGCCAAAAAGCATTCTCTCAACCAGGACTACAACCACCATCGCTACATGGAAGGTAAGGACCATGATGAAGCCCTCAAGTGGAGCCCTGAGGGGAACAAAGAGAGGTCCACCACCAAACTCCTGGAGCAGAGACTGGGAGGCAGATGCCAAGAAGATGGGCTCCACTTGGAGACAGCTTGAGATGCTGGCTCAGGACCCAGACGCTTGGAGAACTCTTTGTTCAGCCCCAGAAGGGGAAGTAGGCCATAGCAGTAGTCGTGCCTAGCGGCAGGCGACGCGTCCCACTGTCTTCAAACACCACTTCACGGACAGCGGCGGCCACGTCGCTGTCAAAGGCTCATCCCGCTCGCTCCTCAATCAGATCCGAGCTCCCATCAAGAAGCAGAGAAAAAAAAAAAAAAAAGCACTGGGAGTGCGTTCTTACGCAGTGACTGTGTCAGAGAGACTCGGTCGGGTCACCTGGAGGCGACTTCTGCGGGAAGGGACGCCCTCTCCTCCGGGTCGATGAGCAGAATGGAGTCGGGCTGCTGGAAGTTGCACAGCCGGCCTCCACCGCCTCTGATGAGGGACTGCAGCTCGCGCTTGATGGGCCCCGGCCGCAGGTAGAACAGCATGGGTTTGCCCTCCACCGTCAGGAACAGGATGGGGGAGACTCTGGGTTCCACCGTGTTCTTCTGTTTGAGGGGCATGGTTCGGCAGGGCCCGCCTGGGGGACGCCGAATCACAAACAAGGAATAGTTTAAGACTTATCACGACATCACTGTATTTTCCGGACTATTGAGCACACCGGCTAAAAAAATGAACAAATAACTACCGTATTTTCCGGACGATAAGCCGCTACTATTGTCCCGCGCTTTGAACACTGCGGCTTAAACAACCATGCGGCTAATTTATGGATTTTTTTGGGAGCTTTCAGATGTAAAAAAAAATAAAATAAAATAAGATAAAAAAATAAAAAGCAAATGGCCCGAACTTGAAATGGTTCTTGAACGGTTGAACCGACAGAGAGAAGACGGCTGAGGTGTTTCCAAAGACATAGTTACACATAGGAAATACTAGGGAAAAATACAGTATATTTGTCCATATATAAGCTGCACTTGTCTAGAAGCCGCAGGTGTCCACGTTGTATCATGAGATATCTACACAGACGGATGTGACTCATCTTTAACTTTTAATTGAATCCATCCCGCTAACATCCACAAACGTGCACCGGAAATGCTTTTTTTCCCCCATCAGTCGCTGCAACACGGATGATTAAAGAAGATTGATAATAAATAACACAGGGGAAAGTCCATCCATCCATCCACTTTCCATCCCTGCTTTGTCCTCCTCCAGCCGAAAGTCCTCTTCTCGGTGGTGGAAGCACCTCGGCCGTCTGCTCTCTTCAACGGTGTTTTAAAGTTCAGGACATCTGCTTTTTTTTTTTTTTTTTTTTTTTACCTCTGAAAGCTCGAAATAACTCCATAAATTAGCCACATGGTTGTTTAAGCCGCTGAGTTCAAAGCGTGGGAGAAAAGAAGCGGCTCATAGCCAGGAAACTATGGTAGGAAACTAAACGACTCAATGATGGGATCCACATTTCCATGTTCTCTTTGGAAGAGAGCGGGATGGAGTGGATCGGGAATGAGTCCATCAGAAGGACACGGGATGTAGAATGGAGATCAAGTCACAACGGAGATGGTTTGGACGTGGACATAGTAGGGGAGGGTGGAGCTGACAGGCAGGAGGTCTGGAGGAAGACCAGAGATTTGTGGATGGAGGGGAAGAGGACATGGAGTGAGTTGGTGTGAGAGGAGAGGACGCAGAGAATACGGTTAGATGGAGGAAGACGATGAAGAAGAAGATTGATATTAGACCAGTGGTTCTTAACCTTGTTGGAGGAACCGAACCCCAGCAGTTTCATGTGTGCATTCACCCAACCCGACATAGCTGTATACAATGGGCTCCAAAAATGTGGATTTTTCATTGATGGGTCAGAAAAATGTGATTTTCTTTAAAAACCAGAACTTTGAATTAAAAAAAATTGCGAACAAAAAATGAATTGCATTCTTTTCAACCAATAAAATATTTTTAGTTTAATTTTTCAGGCGCTATTTAGAGATAAATAAAGAGTTTTTGTTGGATTGATATGCTGCTGGGGTCCAAAAATGTTGTTTTTTTAATAAAACCTAATATTATGCAAAATGACAATCTATCTTTCCATTATTGTTAAGTTTTTGTTTTAATTCCCTTCAAAAAAAAAATTTTTTTTTTTAATAAATTCTGGAAATTGATTTTGCTGATATGACATGAAGAAATTATGCCTTCGATAAAATAACAATTGATCCATTAAAAGAGGGTAAGTCGAACAGACCTCCGCCGAACCCCTAGGGTTCCATCCAACCCAGATTAAGAGCCACTGTGGAAGTAATTAATTAAAATGTATTTTATTTTTAAAATATCATCTTAAAGTTGAGGATGATGGCGATCTTGTAGCATCTAAATAAAACGTGTTCAAATATATTTGTCACGTGAACTTCATTCAAAGCAAACGTGGCGCACAGCTTTCCAATCCTGTGTGAAGATGAAGGTCTGATATGCAGACGCTCTGCGCTGAAATCACATTCACCGAGTATGATCAATATTTTAATTGCCGATTATTTTGCATATCGTCCTATTTTCATTGTTCAATGAAATAGACCTTTTATTATTGGGGTTGACAGCTGACAACACACAGAGAAAGGACGGCGTTTTTGGTTTGGCTGCTGGTGGATCAAGTTCAGCTTTTATTCGTAAATACAGGAAGGACTCAAATAGACGTTGAGGATTTTGCTTAAAAGTAACCTTCAACCCAACGCCTTTTTTTTTGAAGTTCAAAATGTTTGGTCATGTGCAGAAATGCAATTTCGTTGTCTCTGCAGTTGTTCATTGATTTAAAAATGCAACACGTTTTGTTTCTTCATAGCATAACGCCAAAAAAAACAACATTATTTGGCGTATTAATTCATTTTAAATTTCCAAAGGGTTGTGTGGCTCCCGGTGTTTTCTTTACTCTGGAGAAACGGCTCCGAACGGCTCTTTGAGTGGTAAATGTTGCAAACCCCCCGGATTAAACCAACTTTAGTGCGGCTGCTACTTACACCACATTTATCCTGTCAAGACAGGAGCTTGTTTATTTCCCCCAGTAAGCTCCTTTCACCTGGCTTTCAACCTCTCATCATGACATGATCTTTAAAAACATGAGAACCTAATTATATTAGCAAATTTATCGACTTTACTAGTAGACGAGGATGGAAGATCACAACCGCCTTCCAGCTAGCTTGAACTACTTGTAACCCCCTTTAAAAGGAGCAGTGGTGTGTGTTATTATGCACTTGTAATGCAAGTACAGGTAATGAAAGTGCATTGCAAGTACTTATAGTTCGTGTGTGTATATCTTATTCCTACTTTCAATTTTATTGAAATTGTTGCGCTTAAACACTTCGGCCGGAGGGAACAGGTTCCCCTCAACACGGCCGGGGGAATGAAGCTTATTTCCCCGGCAAGCTTGGTCGCTGGCGTAACCCTCCTCGACCAGCGACTGACAGATGAATTATAGCATTGACACAACCTAATTAATATAATTTGGGTTTCAATAAAAGTTGGAAAAAGGAGGGTGTTTTGGTGAGACGTTGCTAGGACCCGCTGGTTAGCTAGGTGGGCGCTCTTGCTGCTAACGTAAACTTGTAGCAGGTCGCCCGTTAGCATTGATAGCAATTGAAATAGGCTACTTTACTTTATAAAGACGATATAGGATGCCGCGGAACTCCTTTCTTTATTTCACATGACATCGCTGAGGCTTACCTTTAAAACTAGAAGTTTTTCCCGCCGCGACGTAGAAACGGACAGCGTCGTCCTCCTCCTTTGCATCGAATTCTTCTTCGTGCGATGTCAACGGGTTGCATGCGGTTAAAGACCCGACACTGCCTCCTAGTGGTTCTTCTTGGTACTGCACCAAACGTGTTTATATTTGTTAATCCGGGAAAGCGTGTGTGTCTGTGTGTGTGTGTGTGTGGGGGGGGGGGGGGGGGGGGGGGTGTAAAACCCCCGACCCGTGGGGGGAATTTTTGGTTTTAGTAAAGCCGAGGGGGGGGGGGGG
>CAAKHD010012461.1:0-10097 GCA_901007705.1 Fistularia tabacaria | reverse complement strand
CCCCTCAACCTTTCTTCTTCCCTTTTCTCACACTACCCCAAAAAAAAAATTCCCAAAAACCTGTGCTTTCATTGGGGCGGACCCCCCCCCCCCCCCCCCGCTTCCCCCTTCCACCCCCGCGTAGATGACGGCTAGATCGAGGACTCTGCGGTGCATTCAGAGGGCGTAGGATCTTCCACCTTCCTGTTGTGGGAGATAATCAGAATATGTGTGTGTAGGGGGGGAGGCGGTGGTGAAGTTGAAATCCCTAAACATAGTTTTGGGATTAAATTTAATTGAATTTAAATGGGATTTTTTTTTAATCTTTCCGTGACTTTTTCACCTGGTTTGGGATCCTGAAAATTCCGTCTGGATCCTGAAGGCATCTCCTTCGCGGCGCGAGATAAAGATCTGGGAGGAAACGGAGATGATGCACACCTGCGACCGCGAGGAACTTCTCACCGGGCGTGGAAGCACCAAACCCACCCGCTGGTATTTGCTAGTACTTCGTACGGTGGTGTGGTACTCCTCGCTGAGCAGGCGTGGAGAAACATCATAACCAGCTTCACGCTAGCGAGCAAGTGAGCGGAGGAACAGCTTTTTGAATAAAAAGATAGAAAACATCTTTATTTACAACAAATATCCCTCCGTGCCGTCGATCCGACGCGGCAAAACTAAATCTTTTTGCATAGATACGAAATAATCCACGTCCAGATCCTCCTGGTGGTCCCTCTCCTTCTTCTGCTTCTTCTCCTCCTCAGCTCGTCACATTCTCAGAGTAGAGAACTGGTGTGCTTGTGTGTGTGTGTGTGTGTGTGTGTGTGTGTGTGTGTGTGTGTGTGTTCAGATGTTTGGAAGCATGTAAACACTGACAGTTGTTAACGCAACGTGTCGGCAAGCCCTTCGGACATTCTGGCGAGGCTCTTTTAGTGCTTGATCTTCTCGTTCCTCCACCCCTGGTCCACCTCGGGGCGCTAATACAAGTCCTTGATGATCTCCTGCAGCAGCGGGTGCACGCACATGTCCACCTCGGTCTTCTTCAGCAGCTGGATGAGGTGCACGTGGTCGGTGACGATCTGCCGGAGGTCGGTCATCTTCTGCAGCAGCTTGGCGAACAGCTGCATGGAGTCCGGGTGGTTGAGCTTCAGCTGCAGCTCCAGCGAGTGGAGCACCGTCTCCTGGAGCTGCTCGATGGGCTTCACGTTCAGGAGGCCCGGGCGGTCTGGGGGAACGGATTCATGAGTTTAGCGCTCGTGGAGGAGCTGTGAAGTATTTGCTACTCAAGTGAGCTGAGGTCACACACTTGCGGGATTTCTGCCTTGACTAGCCACGCCAACTGTCCCAACAAGCCCCAACTATTCACGCCCAATGTCCACAACTAGCTGTGTCCGCTGTCCTTGACTACACCACTTGCCTATTATCCCCAACTTGCCATGACTACTGTCATCAACTAGCCATACCCAATGCCCCCAACTAGCCCCGGCTGTTGTTCCCAACGAGCTCTGCCCAGGGTCCCCAACTAGCCATCACTAGCCCACTGTGTCAGGTACACCCACTGTCTACAACTAGCCAAGGCCCTTGCACCCAACTAGCAACAACCATTGTCCCCAACTAGCTTTGGATGTAATTCCCAACTAGCTATGCCCACTGTCTCCAACTAGTCGTAGATGTTGTCCCCAACTAGCCACGACTGAGGTTCCCAACTCGCTACATCCAACTGTCTCCTGGAGCTGCTCGATGGGCTTCACGTTCAGGAGGCCCTGGCGGTCTGGGGGACGGATTCACGAGTCTACTGCTCAATGATGAACTTTGAAGTATTTGAAGCGTCAGATTAGCAGTAATTGTACTGCGTGTAACGTGTACTTGTCGAGTACTCTTGGTGCAGTACGCGCCACAGAAGAAGAGAAGCTCACCACCGCTGAGGATGATGACGGCCAGGAAGAGAGCCATGTCGCTGTCGTCCAGCTCCAGTGTGTTGAACTTGACGGAGAACTCGAACTTGGGCTCCATCATTTGGCAGAAGGGCTTCCGGAGGCTCTTGAGGAACTCCCGCGTCATGAAGATCTGCCCATAGGAGATCAGCGTGCCGTCCTTGTTCATCAGCGGCGCCATCATGATGATGATGACCTCGATGACACCGTACTTCAGCAGCGTCACCTGGGAGACGGAGGAGAGACAGGCTTCTCGCGTCACCGCCGGGACACAAGGGGAGGATCATCCAAAGGAACCCGGTGGTCACCTGGTCGTTGAGGTCCAGGCTGGTGAACCCGGGGATGCTCTTGGCGAACTCCGTCACCTCCCTCACCGCCTCGGCCGAGCGGGACTGACAGCTGTGGAAGAAGCGCAGCTCCACGGCATTGGAGGGTCCGTAATCGGAGATCATCCCCGGCGCGTTGTAGTCCGACGGCGGGAGGACGGCAGCGCCCCCTGGCGCGGGCGAGATGGGACAAGGTATCTGCGATTATGACACTGAAGTGCAGAGCTTCAAGGAAAAGCCATCGGCCCCACTCACTGACCTCCGTGGAGGGCAAGGTTCTGCTCCGGGTGGTCCTGCACCGGCACCTGCCTGCAGTTGATGAACTGCTCTCCTTCTATCAAGGACTTCATGTCGTGGATCACAAACGGCTGGAGATGGGGAGAGAGCCACCGTAAAAAAAGGTTCCTTCGAGTAACTGTTGGTTCTCAGGGTTAGTTTGACCCTACGGGTACAGAAAAGGCTGAATGCTTGGCTAGCGGCTAATCGGTTAGCGGTGTCCGTCTGGCAGCTTCGATAGGTGAAGCGGAGACAGAAGAGGTCCGGGAAACTCCGGAAACAACTCAAGTTCTACCTGACGTTCAAGATCACAGAGGAACCCCAACCTGGACGGTCGACCACCTCAGGTACCGCAAGACAAAGGTTTGTTTCCGTAGTAACCCCAACGTTCTTATCAACAGTCCTATCAACTTCTGGCTGAGATCTACTTGCAAGCAAACACGGGCGCTCACCGCGTTGTCCCCCGTCTTCCCGGAGAGGATGGCCCGGGCCTTGGCCTTGGTGAGGGGGAAGTGCTTCTGATAGGCCCCGAACAGGTGCTTGGCCAGGGCCCTCAAGTCGGCAGCCTCCGGGTGGATGTGCTCCATCTCGGTGGAGAACTCGGCCAGCAGCTTCTCCTTCTCTGCTTGGGGCATCCGCCCGAAGCGAATGGCTGGTGGCGACGAAGGAGGAGAAGGACAGGTGTCAGTGAAGGTGTTATTTACATGGCGGTAAAGCGCAACCCAGTTGTCAGATGAACCTTGTGGAGCTCCTCGTAGTGCAGGTCTGGTGACTCTTGATGATTATCTCCAGAACCCCCACTCCAAGGGCCAAGTACCAATCTACCAAACTACTAACCCCAGATGGGCTAACAGCTACATGCTAAGAGCTGAAGTGCTACATAGACAGTGTAAACATTCATAAAAGACACAACAATGGCGGACGATCACCCTGGGTGGACTCTGGAGAAGATCCAAGGTAACTATCGTGCACTGACGAGGGCATACAAGATGAGTTCCCTCCGCGGAGCATCACTGTGAGTCACATTGTGACTTCCTCTGGCTGTTATCGTGCAGAACATCTCAAACATTCACTTGCACATCTTCTGATAATCATCCAGTCCAACTGGATCCAAACATAACATGCTTTTCGGCCGCGGTTGCCGCACCCGCGATTCCAGCACCATCAACAAAAACTGCACAGTCATCGTGAGAACGACCGCAGAGTCCCGACATCCCGCGATGCAGAAGACACAAGAGAATCTTCCGGATTTAATCGGAAGCTCTGATAAAATTGTCAAGAAACTGAGCTGAGGGGCGGGGCATAACCTGAGCATGCTAGCTGCCAATCACAACTAGCCCGCTGTCCTTGACTAGTCTTGGCCATTAACTCCAACTAGCGATATCAACTGTCAACAACTAGCCATACCCAACGGCCCGTACTAGCCAGGACCATATATATATGAAACAGGAAACATTGCATCTTCTCCAAAAGGAGCCTCAGATGTTTGATCTTCAGAGAGGATCAGAAGCTCAGAGTCCTGCCAGTTCGTTACGCAGACGGCGTTTCATGCTCTGACAGTGTCGGGTGGAGGCAGATCATTCGTTGTGGTGACCCCAACCTTCTCCTATCTCCACCTTTCCTTCTCCCGCCGCCCAGCTAGGAGGCCGGAATAATAGCTAACGTATTATCCTGGGACTCCCAAGGCTACGGCCTCCGCACGTGACCGTAGTCACCACGCCGGGCGAAGGTCCCTCCTCGCCATGCTTGGATTCCAGCCGCTGCGCCTCGATGCCGACCCCCCCCCCCCGGAGCACACCTCCGGGGTTTTGAATACAAAATGGGAGCGGCCTCGGCAGCGAGCTCGGCGCCATGACAAGGCATGTTTGAGAAGTCAGTCAAGGTCTGCACGCTCTGAGATGTCAATTATTTATCAAACACACACACACACACTCACACACACGCTTTGGATTAAGGTGGACTCAGCAAATGGCCGACTCAGAGCTGAAAAACAGCTGATTAGCATGATCAGCATGACTAAAACGTCCGACTCATTTCCTGCTTTGCATTGATTCATTTCATTTGCATCGCAATGTTTTTTCCTTTTAATTTTAAAATAAAATAAAAAAAAAAAAAGAATGTATACTTTATTGATCCCTCGTGGGGAAATTCGTTCTCTGCATTTAACCCACCATGGATGAACCATGGACAGTTGGCTGCCGTCCGCCAGCGCCAGGGGAGCAGTTTGGGGTTCAGTGTCATGCTCAACATATTCATGTCATCGGCACCACTTCACTTCCTGAGCGCCACGTCAGACACGCTCCTCATGTTTCTTCGCACATTTTTTTTTTTTGCGATTATACAAGAAATATTTCTACTAACACGGCAGCAGAAAATAATATTAGATAAATATTGTGGACCAGAAAATACACTATTTCAAATGAGGGTCCAAATAAACGCTTTTATGTAGGTGTTAGCGGAACGCGAAGGTAGCAGCCACTGAAATGTGTCCGTGTCACATGACCCGTGGGTCGCCCCGTTTCTTCATCATCGTCTTCAAGAAGAGGAAGAAAGATGGAGATCGGACCTTTAACGTCTGATAAGGGGTCACACACCACATGATCAGTCCGACAATCGGAAGACACCAGAACGCATCACAAGTCCACAGGGTAAAAAAACATGGCCGAAAAACATGGCTGCCGCTGCTGTTACTGCTGGGGTCAGCTAAGGTCACGCACTGACAGGTTTTCTGTTGTGACTAACCACGGCCACTGCCCCAACTAGCCCCAACTAGCCACGCCCACTGCCTCAACTATTAAAAGTCAATGTCCACAACTAGCCGTGTCTGCTGCCCTTGACTAGACTTGCCTATTGTCCCCTATTGTTGACTGTCATCAACTCGCCATGCCAATTGCCCCCAACTAGCCACAGCCATTGTCCCAGCTACCAACTGCTGTTGTTCCCAACTAGCTACGCCCACTGTACCCAGCGAAGTACACACACTGTCCACAACTAGCCAAGGCCCTTGTTCCCAACTAGCTACGCCCACTATCCCCAACTGGCCCCGGCTGTTGTTCCCATCTAGCTATGCCCATTGTCCCCGACTAGCCTCAGATGTTGTTCCCAACTAGCTATGCCCCCTGTCCGCAACTAGCCTCAGATGTTGTCCCCAACTAGCTATGTCAACTGTCCCCAACTAGCGGTGGATGTTGTCCCCAACGAGCTACGCCCATTGTCCACAGCTAGCCAAGGCCCTTGTTCCCAAATAGCACCGCCAATGGTCCCCAACTAGCTATGTCTGTTGTCCCCAGCTAGGCGCACCCACTGTCCTCAACTATCCATAGATGTTGTTCCCAACTAGCTACGCCCATTGTCCCCAAATAGCCATGGATGTTATTCCCAGCTCGCCATCCCCACTGCTCCAACTAGCCACGTCCACTGTCCACAAAGAGCAATGGCCATAGTCCCCAACTAGCTATGGCGGCTGTCCCCAACTAGCCTCACCCGCTACCCCAAAGTTGCCATGACGGTTATCCTTCACTAGCCACGGCAACTTTCCAAACTAGCCACGCCCACTGCCCCCAACTAGCAACTAGAATTGGTAGCGTAGCCTCGTAACGTGAAGAAGCACTCCCCCCCCCCACCACTTACCGTTGTGAGACATGCCCACATTCAGGCACTTCTGGAAGCGGCAGTACTGGCACTTGTTGCGGGACTTCTTGTGGATGCGGCAGTGGAGGTCGCAGTGGTCGTACACCAGGTTCAGACGGATGGTGCGCCGGAAGAAACCCTTCGGCAAAGAGGAGAGAAACATCTGCAGCATCTGCTCAATCTTGACTATTAATAAACATTTTGGTCCAAAAGGCGTCGATGAGACGCTGCGTTCTGATAGCGGTGTAAAAATAAATAGAAATAGACGGAAGAGGAGGGAGGTGGGGGCGTGTTTGGCGTCCGCTCTGACCCGCCGCCGTCCTTCGCTGGATCCCGGGTCATTTCCAGGAGGAGGAAGTGAAAGGGGTGAGGCTCCGCCTCTGGGAAGAATGTTTCTGTTCGGAGACAATCGGGCCTTTTGCCTCCTTGGCTGACCCCCCCCCCCCTCTTGTGGACGCCGTCCCCCGGGGACGCCGGCAGAACAATGGCGGAGGTAGCGCTCGGACGCCAGCATGTCAAGCGGGCCTTCGACACTTCCTGCGGGTCCGAGCATCAAGAACCAGAAGCTGTTCTGCACACACGGGGTCCACAACCCTGAGGGTCCAACGCTTTGGACCTGCCAGACATTCCTCCATTCATCCATTCATCCATTCATCCATTCATGCATTCATTAATTCACTCCCGGCGTCGCTTATCCCGCAGGCCGCAGCCAAGCCAGGCTGTGATTGGACAAGAGGCGGCGCTCACCCTGATTCAACCACAGCACCGCATATAGAGAAACAAAACCACTTATTCACTCATTCATAAGTGATATCGAGACGTACAACCATTCATCCTCTCATTCATGTCATGTAGTCATACAGCTATTCACCCTTTCATTCACATGGCATGTAGAGATATACAACTATTCATTCACTCATTCATGTCAGACAGAGACATGCAGTCATTCACCCTCTCATTCACATATCATGTCTGGACACGCAGTCATTCACCCTTTCATTCATAGATGTTATAGAGACACAACCATTCACTTTTTCATCCATTTCCTACAGAGGCATCCAACCATTCACCCCCTCATTCACGTCATATAGATATACAACTATTCATTCATTCATTCATTCATTCATTCACTCACAGATCTTATAGAGACATGCAGTCTTTCACCCTCTCATTCATGTCATGTAGCCATACACCTATTCACCCTTTCATTCACATGTCATATGGAGACACGACCGTTCACCCTCTCATTCACATCATATAGGCACATGATTATTCATTCACTCATTCACAGGTCACATAGAGATATGAAGTCATTCACCCTTTCATTCATAAGTGTTATAGAGACGTCCAACCATTCACACGTCTGAACAATACGGGTTCTCTAGTGAACCTCCTTCATGTGTTTGGACCATGGGAGGAACCCTGGAGAACCCTGAGGAACCCACAGAACCCTGAGGAACCCGCAGAACTCTGAGGAGCCCTGAGGAACCCCGTGCAGACCAGGGACCTTCTGACTGTGAGGGGGGGGGGGCTCTGGAAAACACCAAATTTTCATGTGGTGTTTCATCTTTTTTCTTCAAGTAAAGAGCTGTTTTCACTAGAACTCACCCACACACACACACTCACACACACACACACAGACACACACACACACACAAACACACACACACACACACACACACACACACACCACACACACACACACGCGCACACACACACACAGAGTGGAAACTGTGTGGGTTTTGGTGTCAGACATCAGGTCGATTAGGAAAGCAGACATCTTCTCCCTGCATCTTAAAGCGAACCAAACCCGAGGTGTTGCCGTGGAAACTGTGACCTCACTTCCTGTGGCGTCCCTCGCTCTTTTTTTTTTCTTCTGGAGGTGGGCGAGTTTCGCTGCGGGACGCCGCATTAAAAACGCCACAGTTTGTGGATTGATTAGCAAGATTGAGCGCCGCATTCAGGGCCTACCTTGCAGCCCTCGCAGGCGTGGACGCCGTAGTGGAAGCCGCTGGCTTTGTCCCCGCAGACGCGGCATTCGATGTTCAACGCCGGCACCACCGCCGTCGCCGCCGCCACGTCCTCCTGGTGCTTGAGGAAGGCCGTGCTGTCACAGAACAGCGGCGGCGACTCCGGCTCCAGCTTGACGGAGCCTGGAAAGAAAACATTGTTTGAGGTTCGGAAGAAGACGAGCTAAAAGGGCGAAAACGGCGAAACAGCTTCAGAGGCTAAAGAGGCTAAAGCGGCTAAAGAGGCTAAAGCGGCTAGCTGGCTTGCTCTTGGGACTCACTGTGCAGGTCCGGCTCGGCCCGGTAGCGGCGCGGGCTGGCGTAGTCCATGTTAGCGAGGCGGTCGTCGGCCTGCGGCGGGCTGGGGTCGTAGGCCACGCCGACGGAGGACATGGGAGACACCAGCGACGGGGACATGGACGAGGAGGAGATGGAGGCGTAGTCCAGCGTGGACAGGTGCTTCATGTCCAGCGAGTGCGAGCTGTCGTCCAGCTCGGGGAGGTCCGCGGCGCTCAGGCTGAAGCCCACCGACCAGGCCAGCAGCTGCTGGGTGTCCACCATGTCTGCTGCCGAGGGGGAGAGGAAGCGGTGACGGCTCTGCTGATGCGGCGTCGTGTTGACGTCGCGCGTCCTTGGCGGACGATAACGGCGGCGGGGGAGGCGGAAACAAGGAGGCGAGGGAGGGAGTCGGGAGGGGAGGAGAACATCTGACCACAGAGAGAACATTTGTGTTGACTCTTTCCACGATTTGGAGAAACCCAGATCTACGTAGTGTTAGCTCCATGAGTCCTCCAGAACCCCCACCACCACACCCCAGCTGCTCGGCGTTATCTGGTCCTCGTGGAGACCGTGGGAGGAGGAGAAGAACAGGACGATCTGAGGAGATGTGTCTCAAGCTCAAAACAACACACACACACACACACACACACACACACACACACACACACACACACACACACACATACAGGGACTGTTTGGGTCTCCAGGGCCAAGGATGGAGAACCCGTCCCAGCCTGGAGGAGAACCTTCCGCTGGGGGAGGTGGAGGGAAGTATAAATAGATAGAAATATATCCACCACGCCGACATGGTGAGCGCTTCCAGAGAGAAGACCTGACCGAGGTCCTCACCCCGAGGAGACTTCCGGAGGTTTCCGGACAATCGCAGCTGTCGCCGAGGCCGGAGGCGGGGCCTGACGGGACGGCCACTTGTCAATCACAAGTGGAGACGTCCAGCCGTTCACCCTCTCATTCACACCTCCAGACCACTCAGAGTCTGAAGATGGAGAGAAACCAGGAAGGAGAACATGGAGAGAACCCAGGAGGGAGAATATGGAGAGAACCCAGGAGGGAGAACATAAACCCAACCATGGGGAACATGGAGAGAACTCAGGAAGGAGAACATGGAGAGAACCCAGGGAGGAGAACATGGAGAGAACCCAGGGAGGAGAACATGGAGAGAACCCAGGGAGGAGAACATGGAGAGAACCCAGGGAGGGTCTGGGAGGTCAAGAGGACATCTCAAATTTGACAACTCAGGCAGGAGAACATGGAGACTCCTCTACCTCCACCTGTATCTCCTGGCCTCTACCAGTCACTCAACCAGGACCTCGTCTGAGAGACGTTCTACCACGCTAAGCTCCAGGTGGACACCGGCGCCCGGAGGCGAGGATGCTTCCAGGACGGTCTAATGACACATTCGAAGTCCATCTGTCGGACTTTTACCCCCGGCACCCGAACGCCGCGCCGGCCCTCCGACTCTGCAGCTTCTGCAGAAGGAGGAGGTTCTGAGGTCACCTGCTGGAGGTCCTCACATCTCCTGAGGTGGGAGTTATGCAACACTGGGGGGGGGCATGTTGGCACGCTCCAGGATAAAAATGGGTCCGAAAAACATCGCCGTGGAAACCCCCCCCCCATTTACTTATTGTTTCCTCTCCCCTCAAGTGGAA
>CAAKHD010012458.1:26741-40783 GCA_901007705.1 Fistularia tabacaria | reverse complement strand
CCGTGTTTTTTTTTTGAATTGGTGTTTTTTTTTTTTTTTTTTTTTTTTTTATGTTGTAACAACTGTGCATGTCATAGTGGTGTAGTATTCAAATACAGGATGTTTTCGGCGCCGGAGGGTTAGCGCTCCGAACGGGCATTTTGTGTGAACTTAAACATTTGCTATTTCCAGATTTTATTGTGACCATCAAGGGATCAAACTGGGACAGAAAATGAACACACAGCTCTCTTTCAGCCAAGCGATGACACACACAGTTTGTTATTTCTGTATGCTGCTGAGGGGCGACGTCTCCTCCGTGGATTAGACGAGTGTCACATTGGCTGTCGGTGAAGTGGAAAGTGATACAGGAACGATCGAGTATCTCTGGCAGGATTTATCACGACATTGAGCGCCTCTGACCCCGAGATAGATATTTATCACGCTATAATATGAGCGGATTCCAGTTGACAGATAAATGCATTCTGTTTTTTGTTTTATTTCGTTTTTCCATTTATATTGCACGATCGAAAAATCACTTCAATGGAAATAAAACTGATTCAAGGTCAGGAAAAAAGCCCTCCTTGTAAATTCCAGGAAAGAGCTCAGGTGAACGCGGGTAATATCAATAAAAAATGCACAAGAAAGAAAAATGACTGAAGCGCAGGGTACGAAAATGGCAGAATGTTATCTGTCTCTGTCTGATTTAAAGTTTCCAATCATGACATAATGTCAGGGTTCACTGAGAGATGAATCTAAGGGAGATATCTGTCGTCCAGACCTCCCACCTGGTGCAGAGACCAGGCCCTTAAACCCCTTCACTTTAAGTCCTGGATGAAAATCCTCTTTACGCATGATATGCTTACGAGGGTGGAACCAGTGCAAACACTCGCTGGGTACGCCCTCAGTTGGAAGGAAAAACGAATACATGCGCACACACGTGTGTGTGTGTGTGTGTGTATATATTTATATATATATATAGATGACATACTTGTAAAAGCTCTTATCTGTCAGACTGGTTTCTTGAGAATTTGAAGTGTATTTCTAGTTGGCAGGAGAGAGTGAGTTTTGGTGCGTGTGTGTGCATGTGTGTGTGTGTGTGTGTGTTTGTGGGGGAAGGGAGTTTAGCACGACACACAAATGCACTGAGTGTAACTCGCACCTCATTCATCAGCTTTTATTTTGAAAAACCCACTCATCTCACCCTTTCATGCAGGTAACTTACATATACAACCTCTGAAACAAATATAATTATTAAAAAAATAAAATTATATTTATACTGTATTTATATGTTTATAATTTTTTAATTTTTTTTTTTTTTTTTGTCTTTATCTGAACTTGGATTTTCCCTTATGAGTCCCTATTGAAATTTCTCAACATCCTCCGGTTGGTTAAAAGACAGGGTGAGTGGTTGTATGTCCATATGAAGTGTGAACGACAGCATGTCTGGCTTGAGTGAATTGTCGTATGTCTCCATGTGTGACCCCGCGATGGGTCCAGGGTGAACCCCGTGAACCCTCGCCCAATCACCGCGGCGACAGACTCAAGCACCCCCAGCGACCCTGCGTGCAGGATAAGCGGTGTAGACGATGTATAGATGTATACATAGTGAGACGAGAAGTAGATGAATGACCGCATTTTAAAATGAGTCAATAATGCAAAAGGAATCGAGCCATTGCCAACAAGCAGTTCATATTTCACTGTGGGACTCAGCTGGTTTTTGTTTTTTGCCAGAAGAGCCGTCTCTTGCCGCCCCGAGTCGGCCGACTCTGCGACGTTTCCAACGACGACGGCCTTCCCTCGCAGCGTCAGGCGTCTAATGATCAGTTCTGCATCCGGGATTCAGATAATCTGCCTCCGAGACTGGGACGGGGAGTGTGTGCACAACTAAATCTTTGTATAAATAGTTTGTGCTGCTGCGAGTCTCGTATCAACCAGTACTTAGACCCACACACACACTCACACAGACACACACGCAGTGTTCAAATACACTCACAGAGGTGGGGAGCTCAAAGGTGGAGTCTGTCATTTAGGTGGGTGGATCCTTTAAAACCACAGTTTGAAGGTCCCGATCCCTGAGGCATCAGAAATGCCTTCCAGATGGCGAGGAAAAAGCAGCTACGGCGCTCTGCTGCCTTGTCATTTGGTCCTCCAAAAAAAAAACAAAAAAAAAAAACTTCATGTGTAATAACACGTGAAAATCTGCAAGTACGATGTGAAGAAGCTTACATAACTTTACATTTTGCATTTTCATGCGCTTATATGATACATGTGTATGTTTAAATACACACACACACACACACACACAAACACACACTCTGATTGTAAATATATAGAAGTATATCATCTAGAAGAGCCCGAAAGGGCCGTTATTGAGCAACCTGAGACTTCCCTCGGAGCACTGACCAGGCAGAATGCAGTGTGTGTGTGTGTGTGTGTGTGTGTGTGTGTGTTAAATTGCGCAACTCGGCCAAGGTCCGCCGACGCACACACACACACACACACACACACACACACACACACACACACTCTTCAGTTATTACAACTGAATGAGCTTCTTCCCAGTTTAATTCAACCCGCCAGCGTCACACGGCCGAAACCGAACGTTAGTAAACATTGAATTTTTTAATTTTTACTCCACATTTAAATGTTTTTCACCCCCTCCCCCCCACCCGGTCGTAGGGGATGTGGGTTGTCGGTTTCTGTCATGGCGGCAGAGAGATGAGACGCTTTCACAGGGAACCCTGATGACGGCGGCGGCGGCGTCAGAACGACACCCCGCAGCTCTGGCTCTTCATCATTAACTTGATTAAAGCGATATGATTACATCACGCCGGCTCCGGCTCTCATGATTTAATTAGAATCCCTACGCCGGGGCGGGAGAAGTTACAGGCCGCCGGATGAGTAGCTTCTCCTTCCGGAGGAGCCGGGTTTTTGCCGAATGTCGAACGTCCGTGCCTGCTGGGTAAACGGGCCGGAACCCCGGAGCCAACGCCGGCCCGCGACGGCGCTATGAGGGTGAGCGGGGTCACACCCTGGGACAACGGACAGCTGCGGGGGAGGGGGTGTTTGCTCACCTCCAGCGACCAGTGGGGTGTTTGCTCGGCCTGGAGCCTTCCCACACACACACACACACACACACACACACACACACACACATCACACACCATCCCGCCACACCGCTATCCTGCTTTCTTTGCATGTTCCCTCCAGCTAGCTCATTTTCAGTGTCTATAACTCGAAGAATCCTCAGCTTGTAAAGGAAGAACTGCCGTAACATTGTTATTACAGTGTGTGTGTGTGAGTGTGTGTGTGTGTGTGGGTGTGTGTGTGTGTGTTTGTGCCAAGATAATGCTACCCACCTCTAAGATAAGGACATTTGCTTGAGAGGGCAGGAATAATAATTACACAGCATTAGAGCAGGGGCTCAAAAACAGATTGTTGCTTTGCTTTTGCAAAAACTGAAATATTACTTCACTCACTACCTCCACAAAAGTAGTACTCCTTGTATTAGTACTCTGAAAATCTTTTAATTTACTAGTTAAATCTATATTCATTCTGTTTACAGCAAGAATAATCCCAGTTGTCATTAGGTAGGAGGCGGGGTTTAACCTGGTCGCGTCACCTGTCAATCACAGTCACCCGTCAATCACCACGTTCACCCCCTCATTGGTTGAACGTCGACCAACGTCGGCCTTTTTTTTACCAACACCCGACTGTCTCTTTGTGGAACGTTCGCGTACAGTTCCAGTGACACACGTGCGATATCGGCCAATGAAATCAGCCGGTCCGTTTTTTGTCGTGGAAACCCTGTAGTGTGTGAAGCTGCAAAACAAAACAAAAAAATCACAAAGACGTGTCGGCACTGCCCTTTAAATTCTACATACATGTTGGCCCCTTGAGAAAGGAATTTAATTCGTTCC
Organism: Fistularia tabacaria; assembly: GCA_901007705.1. Lineage (NCBI taxonomy): Eukaryota > Metazoa > Chordata > Actinopteri > Syngnathiformes > Fistulariidae > Fistularia > Fistularia tabacaria. Next base: position 36,884 of record CAAKHD010012458.1, on the reverse strand, counting down.
AGGAGTGGGTTCGCATGTTGATTTCGTTCCCATCTTAAATGAATATTTACCCAGGCAAAATAACAGAAAACAAATGAATTCATTCCAGCCCCCTCCAAAAAAAACCCTCACAAAATAAGGATATTAATATCGAACAACCCTGATAAAGAAGGATGTTAGTAATGTTAGGGAAATCAAATAGAAAAATCCTGGTTATTGTGAACTTAGTGTGTTGAATATGAATCCTGAGCTCAGACACAGACGGCGGCGAGTGGCTACGAGGGTGTGAGAGAGGCTACGAGCATCGACACTGAACCAAAAACCTACACTTACAATCAACTTAACATTACAATAAAATTATCATGATTATTAACGTAACTTAACTAACTTAAATTTCATTTTAGAGTTTTAGTTTTCGTCACCAGTTTTTTTTCAAGCAGCGCCAATTCAGAAGATGCGGCGGCGCCATGAAGCGTATTTGCAAATTCCGAATTTTGATTTTCTCTCTCTGGTATTCGTATCATGACTTTTTTTTTTTTCGTATTTCAAGGAAAAAAAATTCCCTGGATGGTTTCGTATGTTAAAAAGATGAGCAGATAAAGTGGTTTGTATCTGAAGGGGCCGCTGTAATTTTCCTGAGAACGCGATGACTTCTTCCAGCGAGTGTGACTCAGCTGCGGCTCATTTCTGCCTCAAAAGGGCGACTGACGACTGACCCTTTTTTTATTTATTCGTCCCGGTTCGGGGAAAAAAAAACAAGCTGTCCGCACACGTGTGCACCATTTTGCACAGATGCGACGGGCCACGTGGTGATGCAACTCGCGCCTGATGCAACTGAGTGGCAAGAAGGAGAGGGAGAGAGAGAGAGAGAGAGAGAGAGAGAGAGAGAGAGAGAGAGAGAGAGAGAGGGAGATTTCCGGCCGCAAGTGTGATGAAACACTCTTTTAATCTTCTTCTCCATCCTGACCAAAGTGTTTGTTCAAAACTCAGACTTCCTCCCGTTGTTTTGGTCGACCTGAAACCTTCTGCAGTTTTCAAAGATCGGTCGATCGGTTCCTCTTTTCTGCTCAGGGTTTCGTCGAGCTGCTGGCACACGCTGGGTGTTTTTCTGCCCTCTGCTGTTCATCATGCGATATTGCATTTATTTTTATTTATTTTTCTATCTTGAAGAGTTTTCCCCAATCTTGATCTTGAAATTAAATATCACATATTCATATGTGTGCTCATTCATCGTCTTTACGACTTACCCTGCCTTCGGGGTCACGGGCCTATCCCGGCTGTGATTGGCCGAGAGGAGGCTGCTGGTGCAACACAGTGCCACACACGGGCCCTGTCAATCACAGGGCCCCAGCAGGTCAGCGGACCTCCTGCGTGTTTTTGGACTGTCGGAGGAAACCAGAGAAGCCGTAGGAACCGCACGCAGACACGAGGAGGACACGGTGACTCCACACAGAGAGGCCTCCTGTCCGAATCCAACCAGGGACCTTCTTGCTGTGAGGTGGAAGCAGGAGCCACTTGATTTAAAATCTTGATTATTTCCAAACAATTTCAGTCAGACTAGGTATTCGGTTTTTATTCAATTTTCCGTGTGGTTTATTAACTCTTAATATTGTTGCCAGGTTTTTCGTGCAGACTGGAGTTTCTCGCAGAGCGCAGTTTTTCATACTTTGCATGTTTCATGCATTTTTGTCCAAATCTCACTCAGTCTTAATCCCAGCCTGGGCGGCTGTTGATATTCCCACATCTTTGCATCTGGTCCCGTAAATCATTTTTGCAGAAACAAATGCAAATATTCCAAAAAACACGAGTTTCATCTTCATATTTTAATCGTCAAGGGGGGTTTGGCGCCCTCTAGTGGCGACGAGGCGAAAGTATGTGAATCACTGCTGGATTTCTGGGCACTAAAGTGGACAAGAAAACAAACCAACAACATCAACAATTTTATGGTTCCAAGTCATGTTTGTGTTTCTTACTGGTTTGGTCTGATGTGTGTTAATCTGAGCTTAAATTAGCCACAAGCTGATGACTGTCTTTCAAGTGGCTTCATGGTCAGCCTCATGATTATTTAAGTCCCACTGATGCCAAGTGATGACGCAGGGATTAAAAACTCAAAACAGAAGCTTGGGACCTCTAATACTTCTTTAGCCGCCAGGGATCTTTTGTGGATTTTACCTCCATCTTCTCATGCCCCCTCTCTCTGACATCACCGCCAGCTGAAATACCCGCAACCCTCACAACTCCCACTTTTGTCGTTCCATCCCCGTCCAGAATCTGAAGATCCACAACCTAAGAGATCCGAGGCAGCAGGAAAAATTCACATCCGAAACTGAAGATGTCATGTTCTTTTTAGCTGCAGATCCCATAAAACTACCTGGCTCACATTCACCAATACGTATCATATATACCTGAACACCATCTGAATTTGGCTCTTTGCGGAGCAAAGAAACGAGTTTTAAAAGCAGTTCTCTTTTTCCAAAAAGAGCAACAATGTTCATCGTTATTATCATCAACTACAGAAGGACAGAAATTGAGAGATAAACGAAGGGAACGTTGATTCAAGAAGCATAAATGGCCATAGATGTTGGACACCACGAACAGGCTCAGTAAATCAGTAAAAAGGGATGGACACGTGGGCAGAGCTTCAATTTTAATGAATTAATGTTAATTAATTTGCAAACCCCAGCTAAATAAGAGAAACATTGATTTTACCTTAAAATACAAGAACGTGAAAAACAAGTGTTTTTTTTTAAATCTCATCTGTTATTCCCAGTTTTCTGTTGATTGTTTATCAATGATTTAAGTAAAATGTAGATAATATCTCTGTAATTTTCTTTTTTTTTTTTCATTTTATTATGGACACAACACTCAAATCACCAAATCTACCTTTCGCTACAACCACCAGCACCGTTCTACAACTAGTCATTTCCTCCATTGATGTCATCGTGGGGAAGAGCGACATCAGGTACTTCTTCCCTTTCTTTCCAGATGAGTTGAGATCAGGCTACGAGGACAATGCACTAATTTGTCCGCTTTAAAATCAAGAAAAGATCAATCTATCCAAACTCTTCTTGTCGTGGCAAATGGAATTGAATTTTCTCACTTGAAGATGTCAATTACGACATTTCACAACGAACATTAATCTATATCATCTTAATTTGTGAGAAAAACTGTTGGTCCATTATCTGGTAGAAAAAACTTGTTTGTTTGTTTGTTTGTTTTACCCTATAATTGTTTCCGTGTCTCTGCAAAACATTAAAGAATACCCAGTTGTTGTTTTTTTTTCGGATTAAATTTCCCATCTGAGATTACGTTCAAGCTCGTTTGCATAATCCTAACTGCACAGTGGATTAGCTCCGCCCACAAAAAACACGCGCTCCTCCTCTCGCTCCATTCAAATTGCTTTTTTGATTACTAGCCAACCTCCGCTAGCATGGATTTGGAACTTGCAGCGACAGTAATTGTGGAAACATTGCCTCCATTATAATTGAAACAATAATTCATATCATTTAAATTTGGCTTGGCTTTTAATTTGAATTAGCTTTAGCTAAAGGCCGCCGATTCCACTGTGTAGTCATGTAGTTCTGCTTGCCAGCTAGCTTTATCGTGTGTTTACGAAACATACATGTCATACGGCGCTAACCATGTACTGTGAAAGGGTGATTCACACACGATGAGACTTTAAAAAACAATTCTGTCGTGGTCCTGAAGCCCCAAACTTACGAAGTTAAGGACTACGGATTGAGAGAACTACAAAGAGGCATGGCCGAAAGTTGACTGAACTTCCTGAAGCCCATTTAAAGTGACAGGCGCTGTAAATAAACTTCTTGTCGCTGTACTGAACTCTAAGTAAGGCGATTAAAACACAAGTGAGAGGCATTTCCTGAGGAAAGCTTGATTTTGAAAAAAGCTTTGTTAACCTTGGAAATCAGCAATAAATGTTTGAGAAGAGTGTGCGATGACACGCTCAAATAAAGATACTCAAATGTCTTGTTTTTCCTGTTAAATAATCTATTTTTGACGATCGAATTCGCTATTTTCTCGTCCTTTTTGCGTTCATTTGAAAATAAAATTGCAAAAATAAAAGTATTTGAAATTCTCCCTTAGATTCAAGAAACGTTTTCACATATTGAGTTCATTTCTACATATAAACATCTCAAATGGAAAATCGTCAGCTGCAGTCGCCGGCAGGATTTTCAGGCCGAAGCCCCCAAAACTAATGGACTCCATATCGTACGTCATTGAGTTGTTGTTTTTTTTTAATCAAACTGGGTCCGGTGCCATTTATAAATGTACCCTATTATTCTGCATTTAGTTCTGAGCTATTCATCTATTCACGTTTTCAATTAAAACATGAATATATGAACTGATGACAATGCCAATATCAATATTGTTTGTCAAAACTTCTCATTTGTACAGCACTGGAAAGTGCTCTATGAATATATTCATGAGTATCATCAGTAGTGATTGCATGAAAGTTATGCAGATCAAATCAAATATAATCAAATTGACTTTTATATCTTCAACTTAAATGTGGAAATAAGTGATGGGCTATTAGTGCCGCTGACATGCGTAAACATACCAGTTGTCCTGAACACAATACTGAGCTATTTAATTAATGGATTGTTTTTTGGTTTTTTTTTCATGTTGTTTTTTTTTAAGCTAGCTGTAAGCGCACCCACGGGCAGCTTAAGAGCGCTCCTTTCTGTCGCTGCACGTGTGCATGTCTGACAACATCTTCGATCATCATTCATCCATTCAATGTGATGCATTCAGGTAAATGTCTGTTTAAAGTCTTGAGGAAGTCATTGCAGTCCCTCATTGAACCCTTTAGGGGGTCGCAGTCCCCCCTTTTGAACACCTCAGGTTTCGGGACAAAGTGTGAGGAAACAACAGAGTGTATGTTTAAAATTTCAGGAGCAGTGATAACAACCAAACCCAGTTTCTATTTCAACGTCACCGACATCCTGATTCTCGCCTTCCCTGTTGTTCCGATTCGCTCCGGGCAAATAAACTGCGCCCATCCAAATATTTGAAGTGAGTAGCACAGATGACATGTTGAAGTTATCTCCACTTGAAGCCAAAATTATTTTAAATTTTGCGGGTGCCCTTGCCATTTGGATTGGAGATAAACGCAACGCAGGGATGTTGCCGGAGATGACAAGAACAAAGAAAAGCCTTGGAGATTCCTGTTCTTCTCTTTGAAACATAGTTAAGTTGTAATGATTTAGATGCTGTGAAATCAAAATTCAGTTTTCCACCACTCCATGCTGATGTCTCATTTCCAAGTGGAATTGAGTTTGTCTACAGGCTACTACTTTAAAATCCCTTTAATGTCTTCTTCCCTTCCACCCTCGTGTGTGTGTGTGTGTGTGTGTGTGTGTGTGTGTGTGTGTGTGTCTGTGTGTGTGTGTTACCGCAAAATTAGCCGAAAACAAAAAAAAAAAAAAGTCTCGCAGACTTGAAAGAGACACAAGGGAAGATGATCTGTTTTCAGTTTCCTTCCTGAGCAGCTTTGTCCGTCGGCTCACCTCGTCCCGACGTCTCTGCCGCGGCAAACGGGAAAAAAACAAAACAACCCAAAAGACGTGACGAAAAAAAACGGGAGTCGGCGTGTCGTCTCACGCAAAAACCCCAAACTCTCTGAGACCCTCCTGAGTGACGAGCGGCTCGGCTTTTCATTCGGGGATTTAGATGTTTTGTGATTTTGCTGCCGCCGCCATAGATTTTTTTTTTTTTTTCTTTTTTCCCTCCACCCACGGAGAGAGAGACGATCCGGGCCTCCAGATAAATCAAAGCACCCTGATCAGGTGGAATAAGTCGAGTAATTTGCAGCGATGAAAAGCGTCTCGGTGCATTTACTCAACTTCAGTTGGGTTTCAGGGTGCTGGAGTATTTACTTTATATTTCCACTGCGCTGCCACTCAAGGAGAAATATTGGACTTTTCCCAGAGTTAATTCGAAAACTCTGCTTTTCATACTTTCATACCTAATGCCGGTTTCACACAAAGATGTCCTCATATGACGACATGGTTTTGTTTTACTGTATTCTACAGAGACTGTCGCTATCGTATTTATTTTTTACCCACAAGCTGCAGACGATCCCTTGTGCTACCATCAGCAGGCGCAAACCTGTATACACGAAAACAACTCAACGCTACGGCGAATTAAGTATAAATCTACAAGCGTAAGGTGTGGAGAACTCCAGTATATCATGTCCTCACAGTGAAGAACGGAAGTTTCAAGAGATGGAAGTGCATTAGGCATTTATATGTTCTAGAAAACAAATGGTAGCATCACATATTGTCTCCACAAGGTATTTAAAATTGGTTCAGTTGCTTAAAGGCAACAACAGTAAAAAAGTACTGTCATGTTTACATGTACAATAAACACACGTTCTGGTATAATAAAATCTGACAGTCTCTACGGTGAGTCCTCTTTTGATACATGAAATACATTTCGCTGATGATATCGCTTGACTTTTATTTAAGTAACATTGGAATTCAGCACTTACTGAAGGTTTTTCAAAGATAGTATTTATGTCGACTTCACGAAAGAACAGAAATACTTTTGAAGTACAACCACCTGAAAATGGCACGTGACAAAGTAAAAGACCGAGTATACCGGGGTCTTTGCACAGAGATTTTATAGTTGTTTCAATATTAGTTTTCTTCAATGACTCTCTTGTTGTCGAAGCTACGAGGCTGCGCTTTCCCGCTCTTTACGCTAAACTATGAGATATTTGCACGTCTTCGCTTTAACCTCCGGCGTTCGCCTACGGCTCGACCTTGAAACGTGGTTTAGAAATGGAGTTAAGAGTTTAGACCTCCAGGAAAGTGATCCTTTTGAATTACGAATCATCTCAGCGGGGCGGAAAGCGCTTTTGCAATTCCATTAACATTAATACTCAATTATTGACGAGGTTTCAAAATATTTATTTCTTTTGATTTTTTCTTTTTTTTTTTTTCACAGAACGTGCTCTGCGTAACACAAATGTGAGGCTTGAGAGAAAATGTCGATTGCTGTCGGCGAGCGTTTGTAGCTGGCTGGTTTGTACGATGAGAATCGGGGGTTTTTCCCCGAGGCTTCACGTCCGTCACGCTACCATTTGAATACCCGGAAGGGAGATTTCCAATTCTGACGCAAAATCCTCTGAGACTGAAGGACGGGCAGATTTCGCCGGTCAAAGGCTAAAAGGTCACGCCCGTCACCCGAAGGGAAATTTCGTTACGTTGAGTAATCCCATTATCATCTACCTGAAATATCAAACGGGACAATTATTTTAGATTGGGGTCAAAGGTCAACCTCACTCTTAACATCATAATGTTCTGCCAATCACTCTTTTGTCTATTTTTAAGGCGATAACTTAAGGAAGGATTGCGGAAAACCAGCATATGCACGCGCACACACACACACACACACACACACACACACACAGGCTTACGGTCCAGAGACTGCAACTCCTTTTTGTTTCCTCCTACACCGTGCCGATGCGTCTGACTGCAAAGCGGCGTTCCTAGTTTTCGGGTCCCTGGGAGACGGCGAGTACGTTTGAGCGAGATACAAACGTTTTCTGAAATAGTAGCGCTGTAACATGATGAGCCCATCCATCCCGGCTTTTTTTTTTTCTCTTTTTATATTTCTTCTTTTTTAGTGGAATTAACATGCTTTAGGTTTTTTCTTTTTTTGTTCTTCTTATTCCCATAACACAGGCGACCGAGCCCGGATTCGCCGCTCCCACTGCGCAACATTTCACTACTCCAGAAATGAAAGCGCGACCAAGGCTTCTGCTGAAATGTGTTTTTTTTTTTTGTGCTGTGTGTGTGTGTGTGTGTGTGTATGTGTGTGTGTGCCGGCACAGATTCCACCCATCCGTACATCCTTTGAGAACGTGTTCACGCCTGTGTGAGTCAACATCACATCCCCTCCCCGTCCGGCGTCCGTCCTCCTCCATCCTCCCAAGCAGATTACGAGCTCCGGATCCCACTCGGAGGAGAACGTCTTTGAGTCCCTCCCCTCACCCCTCACCCCTGGGAAACCTGCCTGTTCTTGCTGGCCTGAAACGTACAGGTGCCTCATTTCAATAGACCCCAGCCTCCCCTTCCCTCGCCGTATCTCCCTCACGGCTGCAACCGTACTCCCTCGGCGGCGGCCCATTGAAATGCCTCCCTCCGGTCTGGTCTCGCACTTCAAAGCGGACTCCTGCCCCGGAGCCAGAGGCGAGGTGGGCGGTTCGGCCAGGAAAGGGCCCGGCCCCGTCAATAGCTGCCACTTCAAAGCCTGCCGCGTTCGTTTACGGGCCGTTTGAAATGTGGAGAACACCTCGGAGAAAACGAGAACTCGCCGTCCGTCCGTCCGTCCGTCCGTCCGGGGACGGAGTTAATGTCCCGACTGTAATTGTGATTATTTTTAATGGGGCGGTCGATTCTCTGGAATCATTTTTTTTCCATGCTTGGCTAGTTTTTTTTTCGCTTTTTGCTGGCGAGTGCTGAGGGCAAAGCCGTCCTTTAGAAATCACTGATATTCACAGATATTACTTGTAATAAGCAAATGTAAATCCTGCTAAACAGAGCATCGGTTCAGAAAGAGCTTCACCAAGATGCGGCACATCACTCAATTATTACAAAATTTAAAAAAACAGCCATTAAATAAATGCACTGATCAGAAATCTTGTTCAACAGGTGAGAAGTTGTAAAGTAAAACTTTGACAAGTTGAGTTGTTTACATGCTAAATAAAGGTTTACAAATATATTTTCTGTGAACTCCACAGGAACAATTACCATAAGCCAGTTATGTGGAGGTTTGTGATACTATTTCAATATTCAGATGTTCCTTATGTATTTATTAATCCCCAGCAGTGCTTTATGTGAGGGAATAAATGCTACGTTCAATCAGATATTATCATATACAACAAAACTTGAATACGTTTTTTTTTTCGTTTCCTATTTTTTGATTCATCCGGCCCATTTCTGTTTGGATCCCCATTAATTCTCCCCGACACCTTGTTTGTTTGTTCCGGCCGTCGGTAACGAAGCCCCGGCATTGGCCGGCTTTCCGACCCCCCATCTCATGAGAGTTTCCCACTGGGGTCGGAGCCATGACATCATGGCAAACATGCAACGTACTCCCCGAGCCGGCCGGAGTCAATAGTCACCGCCGCACTGTGTCATCGCGGGGGGAAGCATCTCCCACAATCCAGGGGCTTCGGGGGGCCCCTAATTGCTTTATGTAATAATATGCCGCAGCGATGCGCTCTTATGAGAGCCATGAATGTAAACGTTCCCCCTCCTCATCATCTCCTTTCTTCATTAAAACATAACGTCAGCGCGGCGCCAACAAAGGGACAATTCACTGGAGCTGGAAGCCCCCGCGAGCAACACGCTCGAATGTCCCCTCCGGGTATTGTTAGTAACCCGTGATGTCGTATTTATTTATTATTTATTAACTTGTTTACGCCGGCGAGTCAATTGTGGACGTCTTATTCAAAGTGACAGGCGAGAAGGGACGCTTCCGGAGACAATGGCGTCCATGAGGTGGCGCAACCACGGCGGGCGGGCGGGGGGGGGGGGGGTATGGGGAGCGAGCCTCGGGGGGGAAAATAAAAGTGCATCGTACTTTGGATTATCAGCTGATCCAAGCACACAACTTTTTTAGGGAAATATTAGAATGGAAAAGATTTCAATGGAACTCACCTTGAAAACCCCCCTCCACACACACACACACACACACACACGTAAAACCACACACTTGTACTTTAATAAACTCAGTAAATAGACTTTTCTATGTTTCCCACTGAGAAAAAGAGAGAATTCAAATTATATCATCTGCCAAATGACACCGTCCCATTTAAAATTCCCAAATCCGACGACGAGCAAAGTCATTTGTTTTTTGCGAGGCGACCAGAAGTCGTTCCTGTCCGCAGCGTCTAAACGCTGGAACCTCCGGGGCCCGACGCGTCCGTCTATTTGCGGTGACACGACCAGGAAGGAGGCAGAAAGTTGACCCTCCCATCAGTGAGCGTTAAACACCCCTTGCACGTCGCATAAACTAAACTGTGTCATCGGCTTGTTTTAAATACAACCATTAGGGATTTTCCGTAATTTAAGGTCGATTTTCTTTTTTTTTTTTTTTTTTTTTTTTTACAAAAAAAATTTGTTTTCATAAAAT
>CAAKHD010012457.1:86657-101125 GCA_901007705.1 Fistularia tabacaria | reverse complement strand
ACGCTCTTCCGATCTCTCTGCATAAGCTAACAGCACCCGAAGGATTCACAGTGTTGAAAGCGCTGAGCCATCGGGGCTGCATTCTGGGAAAGTGGGGGATAAGTCTTACTTCCTGGCCAACAGGAAATTCAACTTCCTGTCTTGATTAATGGGGGGACTGTTGTATCACACAGGGCCACTGAGGGGAACTCCCACACACCAAGTTCCCACATTTCACCTTCAATGTCAGCCCCCTTTTTACCTCTGATTGCTGAGAAAAATTATCTGTCTTATCTTGAAAGATAAAATATTTAACAGCTTATGACAGCATTTACATTCTCTGGCAGCCAAACAATTGTGTGTCTATTTGCTCAGTGAACCTTTTCCGCTCATGTTTGTGAGAACATCAGGGTAAGGATCCAGAATGACTGTTGTTTTGCAACCTGGTGTTACAGATCAAGAGCCGTGTCAAGGCCAAGAATGTAAACAAAGAGTAGAACTTGACTTCATGGAGCTGGAGGAATGCAGCAAGTGCTACTGGCTAATAGGATTTTAAGACTTGTTACAAGCCAGGAGACCCCCACAACTGATGAGGGGGCGTAATAAGTGAGAGGGGAGGCAGGAAAGAGGTGCTTTTTAAGATTTCATGTTCTCCTGCAACCCCCACAGTTTGCAGATAATGGTTGCCGTTGCCAAGGTGACTCAACAGAGAAAGGGAAAGTATCTGGCTGTGTTTTGCCTGTTCTTGTGCAGGAAGCTTAGAAGACAGAGGCACAGATAAGATGATTTCAATTCCTCCTCCACAGAACAAAAGCTGCATGCATGATATACTCCTTTAAATACCTCCGACAACTTCTGGCTGCTGTATTTATTTCAAAAGCTGCTTAAATAAATATAATGTGCCACGAGACGCTATTTTCTCTATTGATACCCTTCATTAGATGTTCAAAAAAAGGATTTCCACAATGCTTTACGGTCAAGAGGAAAAAACTCTTATGTTTATTAGCCATGAATTTCACATTGTGAAAAAAATCACATGTACAAAATAATGCCATAAAAAATAGAAATTAAAACTCTTACATGACGACACATGAAGCAGATTCACGCGGACAGTGTTTGCTGTCTAATTTACAACATTATGGGAAGCAAGATGCTATGCTCCAAAGCTTGGATTTCCAGATAAAACAGAGGATAAGAGGAGGCAATTAGATACGAAATGGGGGGGGGGTCATTCATTACTTCCCGTTTCTAGGGAAACTTGTGTTCTATGGGAAAGAAGCCACTTATCTGATGGGCTGGGCAAAGGCTTTGAGGTTGGAAGAGTTCAACATTATAGAGCCTCAAGGGTCTCTTATAAAAAAAAAAATTCCCATACAGGGTTGAATTTCGGGGTCGTTTAAGTTAAACTGAACAGAAATATAACACTTTACCCTTAAAGCAAATATGTACAGATTCCACCAAAACATGACCTCTTACATTGAAATTCAATCACTGCATTATCATTAAATTGTAAAAAGTCAATGCTCAGGCCATCTAGACAGACATGAAGACAAAAAAACACAGATTAAAAGATATTTCAAGAGATATTCCACAATGCAAGTATATCAGAGACCTAAACGATACATCGTTCCGGAGATTATATCATCAGACCAACATAGGTATCGTAATTTTGGCCCGATATAAAAGCTTGTCAGATCATTCATTTTTTATGTAACAATCTGATCAGTTTGTTGCTCAGTTCCAGCAGGCAAAACAGCGGGACACCAACATTGTCTAGATGTTATTTGGCGGAATGTAGGAAAGTTGTAGGTAAAGCATTCAATTTAGGATACGAAGCTTATGTAAACCAGTGTTAACTAAACTAAGTCTTCCAAATGTTAAGGTCCGTATCTACACGTCTGCTACATGGAAGCTCTTTTGACAGTGCAGTCATTTTTAGAGCTGCAGTGATAAACTGATTCGTTGGCAACTGTTATACGAATGATTGACACAAATAATTGATCCATTGATTTAAAATTTCAAACTTTGGGAATATAAAGTAAAAATGATGTTACCTTAGCTCATAAATTGTCAATTTGTTAGTTTCATTGCTTTTCTATTCCATTCAGTTAAGCATCCTTATGTCATGCACATTTTAAAAGTCATTTAAGGGTTTAGGAAATACTGAAGACTTTTTTTTCCTCAGCCACTGATCATAATAATATAATCTACAGATGAATCAGTAGCTTAAAACAATTGTTAGCTAAAGCCCTGGTTGTTTTCAGGTCAAACATTAGATTTTACCTTCAACTTGATTTCATTTTCAACAAAAATATAACTTCTAATACTAAACAGATATCCGGTGCAGCTGGTTGTTGCTGATTATCAAACAGTATAATGTGTTGAAATTATCTCTAGTATGACAACAATTACAAACTGCTCAAATATTGGCTGACCAATTGATATCGGAATTATTACTCCCAAATATCACTATTACCTCCAAACATCTGTCATCTCAACTCAAGACATCGTCACTTTTTTTTGGTCTTAAGGAACTTGCAATATATATATATATATATATTCCTTTTTTTATGTGCATCATTGACACTATAGTGAAAAGCACTGTGGTGTCTGCCCTTATCAATACACAGCTTGCTGGATTCAACACTTTCTCATGCTAATGGTGAAGATCTAGGGGGTTTTCACTCTGAGTTAGCACATGTGACCATCCTTCAGCTGTCCAGAGAACAGCTGCAAAGACCAGCACATTTTTAACCACTTCAGGGCTGACAGTTGCTGGATCACAAACTGCACCATTCCTGTAGCTTCCCTCTACCTTTTGCGGTTTTATTTGTATAATTGGGCCTGAGGGGCTAATTTAAGGCAAATTTGAACCCACCTTGGTGCTACACAGAATCTACAAGAAGTAATACATCTTCCTCTCTTATTTGGGTGGCAACCTTTTGGCCCAAGACTATCGTTAATCTGAGCCTTTCTTCCTTCCTCCCCCTTCCACGAACGTTAAGTGACGCCCGCCTCTCTTTTAGAAGTAGCTCCTCCAAAAAACTAAAATGTGCAAAATGCAGGGAAACTGAGATCAAATGAAAACACCCGGCCATGCATGGCTTACTTTAACATTCACAAATGAATCAAGACAGGGAAGAAATAAATACGATTACATCTTCATAACAGAGATATATAAATTAAGACTGAGAAAGTACATCGCAGCAAGTATAAAAAAAAAGAAAAAAGAAAAGAAATTATATATATATATATATATATATATATATATATATATATATAATTAAAAAAATTGAGGTGGCCACATGGAAGAACTCATGCCAGTTTTAGTGAGTCACTATGAGTGGACATGCTTTAAAAAGGGTGATTCAGCAAGCAAAGCAGCTGCTTTTATCACAATAACAGCCAGTCTTTTACAGTGTTTTATAGTATGTAGCCGAATGTTCCCTCTGAGGCGCTGAATGCAAAGACTGAACAACACTGTTGTGTGCGGTATTACCCAACCGGCACTTGGTGGGCGTTAATGTGTAGCAGCAAAACTGCAAACAAGATCGTGACCCAGAGGTACATATACTCCCTGTTTGAGTGTGAGTTTCCCCTGTCCTCCTCAACTCAGCTGGTGCTGATCATCAACACCTCGCAGTGACAGCAAACTGCAAAAGCCTTCATTAGAGGATCACTCAAGAGGTTTGGTTTCACGAGAGAAGACACAAAAAAAAAAAAAACAAGGGGTCAAACAAAAGAGCTTATTAGAGGAAAGCGGGGAGATCTGCTCCATTGTGAAATTTGCTATGTTCAAACTCCTTTACTCCACCAAGCACTTCATCCTCCCTTCTTAGTCTAAATACAGTCATCATGCTTTACATTGCAGTCCCCATTAAGTATTTTTTTTCCTTATTCTTGGATATAAATATCAATACAGATCCCCACAAACCTGTTGTGACAAAACGGTAAAACTGCAGCCTGTGTGATATACTGTATTCAGTCCTCATATAGTGACATGAGAGCACAAGCCAAATATGCCAGATGTACTCAAGCTTAGAGATTTTGGCCTCATCCAGCAAGCAGCAGTCTGGTTTGTCCAAGTGAGCAACTGTATCTCAAAGCCTCTGTCTTACAGATGAGAGATGATATAGTTCCAGTGTCCGGCTGCACATTTTTTTGGTCTTTTTCTTTTTTTTTTCATTATTTCTTGTTTCTGTATCTTTGCAAGGTCTGAATGAACAGGGGTGTTTGTGTTTCACTGCTTGCCGTCTCTTTTTGGAGTATGTGTTCTTCTTCACAGTAGATGTTGCGAAACAGTGAAATCTGTGAAAGGGAAGAAGGACTCATTAGGCAGCTGATTATTTGTAGTAACAGTAATAATGCTATGCAGAAAAGGCATGAGAGTCAGAAATAAAGATCTGAAGTTCAGGCACAGTTTGCATTCGTTCAGGAGGCTCACTGAAACCCCTAGTGGTCCAATTTGTGTATTCTATCTACTGTATAATTTATAATATCTATTTAAAACCAGAAAAAAATGAAATTAAATCTAATTGTAAAATGAAATGTTCTAAATTCATAATAAATGAAGATGTAAAATGAAACAATGGCAATAATAAACAAAGACATGATTTAATATTTAACTGTATTGCTGATTTATCCACTACTTATTTTTGGTTAAACCGATGAATTCTGAAAATCCGCCTACTATGTTTCCTTAGTCGTCTGCTCCGGCAGTAGATTTGTATCACCTCCCAAGCACATTCTCACTTCTGAGTGGGTTTCATGTTCTGAGTTCCACTTTTACCTTCCATTTTTAAAGCTTTTTTTCCCCCCACATTCATATACTGTTCTGTGTATTTTCTTCAATCCAAAGATACACTACTTATTAGGCTGCCAAGAGAGGAGACACTCGACTGGAAATTAAGGTGAGATATTGAGTGTCCCTTATGTGTCCCTGAATCTCAAGCAGACATTATGAAACTGCATGCTTAATACCACTCATCGGTTAAAAATGGGATGGGAACTTAAGCTGACCAACTTGTTGACTTACTGGTACGTCAAAGTTTTCAATACCTCATTCGCAGAGCTCCTTGTATCAATTTACTTTATGTCAACATGAGCCAGGAAAAGTACCACCTAATAGACATTGTGGCAATCTATACTATTGATAAAAAATCCAAAGTGATCTTCTCCCAGTCTTTAAAATAAATAAATAAATAAATGAATGAATAAAAGTCAAAAGGGAGTATTTCACGGCTATTTTTCCATGCTAAAGGATAAACTCAAAACATGCAAATTCTCAGACAGTATGGTTCCCCTGGGATAAACTAAGGAGGGACTTTTTTTTCTCTCTCTACAACAATCTCCTTCTGTGAGGTCTAACATGCTTCCGCCGTCATTCCTTCCAAGAGCCCGCTTTCTTTCCATTCCTCCATGTTTCGTCTTTTCAGTATATTCAGTGAGTGGACTGTCGGTTGCCACAACAAAACAAACACTGGATTAAATTAGCAGGAGGATTATATCCTTCACTGAGCACAGTGTTGCACTGGCTTGGACATAGTTTAAACCTTCATTCTCATGTCCGTTTTTCAGCAATGAGTCACTGATTATAAAGAGAATAATAAGTCTAAATAATTCATCCTACTCACAGGGAGGAGCAGCGGTTTGGCTGAGTGAGGGATGCTTCCTGACATTATCAAATGGGTGCACTGTGCTGCACTGGACAGTCAAGCAGTCAACTGATTTCTCCACTATGCTTTCCTGCAGGCATTTCAACTATACATTGAAAAAAAAAATAAAAAAAAAAATGTGCATGTTTATTGTGTAGAGTGTGCGTGATGTGAAGTGACCCTACGGTCTGCAAAAAGATGAGGTTTGAGTGCTGATACCCAGGCTCCATGTTTGTCTGGCCTGTTTATCATCAGAGGCGGCGAGCAGGGGTTACAGGAAAGCCAAAAAGACAAAGACGGACACCGAGGTGCCTTAAGATTCCAACAGTAAATTTTCAAAGCGAGACCACCACTGTCAAGGATGAAGTGTGTCTGCCTGGTCGAAGTGGGGGGAAGGTTGACACTCTCCCCCTTCACTTCCCCTCCTGCCACTTTTCTCAGTCGCCTCCACTTGTAACTGATGATGAATAGTTTCCGACACTGCGTGAGACCCCGGCTGCCTCCCTCTCACCCCGCATAAAGACCATAACCTCATCAAAGGAAGGCAACTGAGAGTGGATTAGCCTCGCCAGGGTGTTGTCGACTGCTGGTGTGTGGCTTGTCTAATTGGCAGACCCCCTTTCCCCTCTTAGAGAGATTTCCCCCACAGGAGCAATAAAAGTATCCTATTCTCTTTCAATTATCCTCTCTGTCCTTCGGCCCATCCCCACAGCCACATAACTCACTTAACTAATGCCACAAGCCCCCATCTATTCCCTCAACCCTTCCCTCTAAAGATTTCTTCTCTTCTCATTGGGAAAAACATTCCTCTTCTTTCATTTGTCTTGAAAATCTAAAAGCTCAACAGGGCTAAAAACTACATTACACAAAATAAGCATATCAACCAGCAATAGTATAAAGCATTGTATATCACTACTAGTGAATGGTATTTGTTTAAAAATGCATGTTAAATGTATATCATTTACCTTTTTATAAGTTTGGCATATTTAGCTTGTATTTCTGCTGATATGTACCACACAGTAGCAAATGATCTTTAAGATAATTGTAGTATCACACTGTTTAAGATCATCTTTTCTTTTGCTGAAAGAAAAAAAAAAAAAAAAAAAGTTTAATGAATAATTGAACTCCCATTTCTCCCTTACCATCCATTCTCAAGACACAAAAGGTTTCAATAATATGCTTGTGTACACTAAATAATGAGCCACAATTAGCTACAGAAGTGATTAGTGATGCTACAGATCAGGTTCCTCGGTCTGCCACGCATAGAGAGCAGGAAAAACTGAATCTGAAAGGGGGGACACTCATCTTGCTGCCTTTTCCAAAGATCATTGTTAGACAGTAGTATCAATTCATTTTTTTTCCCTGTAAGAACGCGATCTTATATATCAACAAGATGAAAAAAATAAACTGTCAGTAAAAATAATGTTTGAATTACCTTGTGAAAAGGGCAAGGAGAGGGTTTGAAACTCAGGCAGGCAGATGCTTCCAGGTGCTGACAAAAGCAGTGGGAATGAGGGAATATGGCACAGTAGTGATGCTGTTCCATGCATCGAGAGTGGGGTCATAGCAGTCCAGAGTTTTACAGCGCTGTGTGCCAAAATACCCTCCCACCACATACAGTTTGTTGCCTGAGGCCACAGCCTGGCAGCTCATCCGCTTGGCCGTCACATCCCCAACTTTAGTCCATTGGTAGCTCTCACTGCTGAACTTATAAGCTGAGCATGCTGAGAACTCGGTATCACCCCCCATAACAAAGATCTGGTTCCCAAGGACAGCGGCGGCTGTGTAGCGCCACGGCTGTGGACAGGAAGCAGGCACGGTCCACCTGTTCTCCTGTGGATCATAGCACTGGACCTTGGGCAGCTTGTCATGAGTGACGCTGGTGCCGCCAAACGCAAAGAGCTTGAGTTTGACGCTGACCACCGCTGCATTGCTCACACCTTCTCTCAGAGGAGCCACCATGGTCCACTTGTTGGCAACAGGATCAAACTGCTCAACCTGTTTAAGGGATACTGATGGAGACGCTGGGAGGCAGCCAGTTGCTGCAGTGTGACCTCCTACCACATATAGGCAGTGTTTCAGCTCTGCAGAACCATGACCAAATCTGGCAATGAGCATGGGTGCTGCTTTGGACCATTCTTCGTGGACAGTGTCATAAACCCATACATCTTTGGAGACGCCATTCTCTGAGCCTCTTCCACCTGTGATATACACCTTACAACCGATTGCACAAGCACTGAATTCTTTCCTGGGACTAGGAATGTCAGCCTTCGGGATGATCTCTTTGGCTTTCTGATCCACTAGATACAACTTGTCACACATGAAGGTCTGCCCCCCCAGCAGAAACAAAGCATGGCTTGTTTTTCTTGGCCTAGCACACTGGCTGTTCACAACACCGTCGTTCTGCAGGATCTTCAGCTTACAGCGGATAGCCTCATCCACCAGCTCCTTGCTCTTGGCTTGGGCATTGATCAGCTCTTCTGTTGAGACATTCTCCATGAGAAAGATTGCAGGCAAAAGAGCCAAACGGACGGTTCTGAGGAGCTCCGGAAGATGGCAATGCCGTCTCTCCAGGTCATAGTTGATCCAGTTCAGGGCAGCTTCATAAACTAGACGCTCATCCTCAGTTTCTAGCTCCTCATGTGACAAAAGCTGAACCACCATATCTTTTGGCAGTTGAAGGAAGTCCTCTGTCTTGCAAATAGCAGGGAAGTTGCTGAGGCACATGCCCCAGGAAAGCTCTGACAGCTTGGTGCACTGGTGGGCATCAGAAAGCAACAGCATGCCGAGACAGTTGGATGGGTGAAGGTTTCTCTCTAGGAATTCAGCGCAGGCATCTCGGATGTCCTGAAACTCCAGCATGTCCCCAGCTTCCAGTAATGACTCTGCGTTCTCCTCATTGATGACCACGCGTGAAGAATACGCATAATCCAGCAGGAGCTCTAGAACTTCTGGATGAATGGAGTCGTGGAAGTCGACCTCACTGGCCTGGCTCTCTCTCAAACCACCGCTGAACATCGCCTCGAAGTAACGGCTACAGGCTGCCAGTACGGCACGATGGCAGGGGAAGGAACGGCTCCCTGCATGAAGCAGGACATCTGTGAAAAGCCTCTGCTGCCGCAGTGAGTTCAGGTGCATCAAGACACTGTCAGCATATGAGGACTTATGGAAAAGGTAGATGTTCATAGAGCCAGTGCTGGCTCTGGATTTTCGGTTCTCATGGACGCACACGGACATTTTCATTGAATCCTGAAAAAGAAGACAAAAAAAAGCTTTAGATGATTGCTACATTGCCTGGATCAATTGGTGAGCTTGACTCACAGCCAGCTGTGGAGATGTTTATTTGGTATATAGATTTAGAATTTATCATATACTCAAAGATGAAAGGCTGTCCTTCTGTCACCAGTTATGGGTCTAAAGATCTAACTGATGTACAAAGAAACTCAAACATTTAAATGTGTCATCAGAAAGCTGAGACAGCCATCTGACAACACTAGGGTTATCTCACAGTCCACCTCTAACTCCTAACTCTCATTAACAACTGTAAGAATTCAATCCAAGACACACACAGAATAAGACAAGATGACAACCATCCTGGTAAATTAACATTAACACTAAGAATAATTGTAGCATTTGTGCAAGAGGAATAAATTACATTTAAACCATTGGAATATGACAAAGAATTAATTTAAATTGTTTCCCTCCAAGAAGATTTGCATTGTATGAAAAAATATGGGGTTCGTTGTTCTGCAGAGACATACGACCATTTCAACATTTTCTATCACAGTCCTCTCTCACTGAACACATATCTTAGCAATTTTCTGCCGCCAAGGTCCCACATAGTTCCAGTAATTTCTTTTTCTGAAATCATAAGCCTGGACTTGTTTACTAATGTCTTACTTTATATCTGTTTTTTTATGTAGGTTTTACTTTTACAAATACCTGGCAAATACATGTTCCATCCACATGTTAATAATACCTTTGTTTTTAAATTCAAAACAAAGCAACAAACAATGCTTATTCAAATGAAAATACGTATTTATCTAGTTAGCCAAACTGGTATGTCATTACTGTTGAATCAAGTTATTCATCAAAGGCTCTGGAATTCTCTGTGGTAAATTAGGTCTAATTTGCTTGACTAATTTTCATCATTAGCACTAATGCACAAATATGTCATTGCTGAAATACTAATCTGTTTAGCCCTAACATCTGAGATATGCTGAGTGGTGTCCATTTTTGGAACCAGAGTACTGCTGAGAAGAACTCCTGAGAAATAAAGAGACATTCCGGAAGAGATTGGGTGATTACACGTTTGCAAAACAAAGTCTGACAGCTATAAAGGTCAAATAGATAACAATAGACTTCTGTAGAAAGCAGGGGGAATTTTTACAAATAACTGACCAAAAACACTCTTTCGAGGATACCACAATTTGGAGATAAGAATCTCTTTGCTGAGCTCTTTCAAAAAATAAGAACAAAAAGAGTTCTCTTTTCAGCCCTGGATTTAATCCACTCCCCTCAAGACAGTTCCAACTTCCAAGCTGTCCTTGTCCTGTCCTTGCTAGGAGCTTGCTTTCATTCCACCCAATTTCTGGGGATGTCAAGAGGCTGCTGCACTCTATTTCCCAAGGTGACAAATGCCACTCTGTAAAGCCAAACCTGACTGATCTCTTTGGCCAGATGTAGACTTTTAAACCAGCTGCAGGAGCTTCGGGGCAAGTAGATCATTCTGCTGCTGCAACCTAAATAGATTTTAACAGCTGTATGACAACATGAGTGGAGGCTATACGAGCTTTACTAAACAAAATGTGATAGTTAATTATCATTATCACTTTTAGCATCAAATCACAGTTCACAGATAAAATGGAGGTGTGATTATAAAATCACTTTTTCACTCACAACAATTGAGTTTGGTTATAACTTGAACGCAATTCATGAAAATGTGAGTTCTCAGTACAGTCCCTTTTTCAAGATTTGGACAAATAGTGCATTATCATATTGAGAAGAAACCTTGGACTACTTTTCCTAAATTTAAAAATTGAGTTGGCTGCTTTAGCTTGTTTGTGATTTCCTCATTGACAGCTGAGAATTGAAGCAGCGGTTGACTTGAATTGTTTTAGCACAATAGATTTGAGCAATGAATCTCAGTTTTCAAGGCTGTAGAACTGTGAAAAAAAAAAAAACTGAAAAACCTTCTCAAAACACTTTTCTTCCTCTGCTCAGTATAACAAACACAGCTTGACTTTATTATCTACTTCCGGCAGAGCTACAGAGCTTGGGTAACGGTACATTGCAAACTGTGTCTACATTTTTAAGAGACTATGAGCTTTTTCTTTTCCACTGAATTGAAAGATTGTCCTGACATTAAATTGCAACAAGCAGCATTGAAAAAATTCTCGTGATTCCCGTACACCAATTTTAAAAGGACAGTTTTACGTTTTCTTCAGGTTGCATCATCTGCTCGACAACTCTTAGTATGCTGTCTCATGGAGGGACAGTCAAGCTTGATCCCTGTAGCAGTAAATGAAAGTCCAACAGGCCTTTATGTTGTCCTGTGTCACCCAAGAATTTACCTAAGACGAGACCCTGTTTTTTTCCTGCTTTATATTTAATGTACTGCATTTAAACTACTTCACACATTCCAGAGTAAGCCTTGAAAGCTTCAGTCAAGCCTGTAAAACTGAGTGACCCTAGAGGAGAAGATCTACATGATGTGACAGCTTGCAAATGAGCTGCCGGAAAATAAGACTAAGATATTCAGAAAAGTGACTACGAGGTAAAATGTTAGTTTGGAGGTACAGTTGCACTTGTAGAAATATGTTAATCTGCTCAATTTTAGAATTAGGAGGATAAGATTATGTATTGTCATATTTGTGAAGTAAATCATAGGTTTCAGTCAGCAGTTGGTTAACTGGTTTAAAATTATTTCGAAGACTAGAATAATGACTTCATTGGCCATCGAAAAGTGACATACCTTCCTAATAGAGTCTCTATGGCTGAGGGGTAAACACAGCACATTACATTAATGTTTATATTTGTTTTAAACATGCATGTGAGAAGTTCCAATCATTTAAGGATAAACCGACTTAAAAAGAGGTAGACCTCATTTTGATCAAGAGAAATTGTATGATTTAATGTTAAAAAAAAATGTTGACTGTAGTTAACTCCAGGAAGTAATTTGTTTGACCAGACATTCATAAACATGTCTATTTATTCCCTTATGAACTCTTACACTTGACTTTCATCTTATAAAATTCATAAAATCAACTAACATAGGTAGAACTAACAAATCTACATTGTATAGCTATCCTGCACCAAACTACAAACCAATACTAACAAATACTAGAAAACACAATTCCATGCAACCTACAAAATGTCTGGCCAAAAGCATAACATCACACTTCTATATTATCATTTTTGGACCATCTGAAAGTAATAACTTGGTGATGAATGCACTTAAGATGTGCAGATATCTTGGACTGTCTTAACACCATTAACAGCTCCAATTGGCAAATATGTTGCTTTCCCTGGGATAGTTTGACATTTAAAAAACATTTGCAGTTTTATTCGGACCCCAAACAAACCAGATATGTGTTGCCAGTTAGCAAACTTTAGGACATTTAGTTATGCCTCTTATCTAGGGCTTTATGCTTAATTAAACCAACCATTTCCTGTCATTGGCAATCAATTCACCATAAACTGCATCTGATTGCAGCTTAAGACTTCGTATAACAGGATATGATGTGTAAGCTTTAGCTTAGCATCTAACTAAGAAGACACATCTGACTGTAACAAAAAGCATTAATAGCTCTGCGGTATTCTAAAGAAAACAGTGTCTGGTGTTCACACAAGTTTTCAGTAACCTTAATGAGACATGTAGTACATTTAAAAAAAAGTTACACAAACAGGAAGAGGAACATTATTTATCACAACCTCATGAAATATAAAACAAACTACGACCTTGGTTCAACAGGATTTATCACATTCCAGCAGTAACTTGCAGCCTATTGTCTTCGAGCCCCTGGCTAAACTAATGAGAATGTCTGATCAAGCTCTACACCTTCACATCCTCAACACACACGCATGCACATACACCACACAAAAGAAAAAACAAAAACTAGAAGTCCTACTCATGTTCTAATTGGAATTTATACATGGTTTGATTTGAATAATTGTCTCCAATAAATCAGGCACTAAATTGGTGCTGGCTTTCGAATGATAATTATGAATGTGACTTTTGATTTATATAAAACGAGCAATGTTCTAGATATGAGAAACAGTAGCAGAAGTGCAAGTACCTACTTCCAAGCGGTGCTTTAACAGCAACTTTGGAGGTTATGGTTGGAAAAATGGCTGAATGTAAAATGAAAATTTAACCTGAATCTTTCTACTTGTATGTCAAGAACATTTTGGGGCAAACTGCAGATTAGTAACATGACAATATAAAAAGTCTGATATTGTGTGCGAATCAGGTGTACTGAAAATTACTTTGAGTTCATTTTTCTAATTCAGCCCATCCAGATATCCTTCAAAATACAAAAAAAGATAAAAAGAACATTGCATCTGGGTTCAGCCTCTGAACTTCAATTAGAATCTTTACTTTACCAAAATCTGCTCTTTCTGATGCTTTTCTCATAACAGCTTAATACACCTCTTGCTGATTTATTAGTAATTTCTTTTTAAGCAATGTCTCAATTTTTCCTCAATGATTTCTTTTGTGATGTTAATTTGTCAAGTGATCAATTGCCCATTTCCTTCTGGAATTTCCCCCAGGTTTCTAAAAACAAAATATAAAATGAAAAAATCTGTTGTGATGGACAATTCTATCAAAAACCCTGATAAAAAGTAAATGTGAAGGGTCAGTTATTTGGCTGTTGCTGCTTTTACATCCCTAACGTATGTGCAAAAGGTGGCTATTATCTCATTTCGACAATGACTGGGCATGACAGTCATCTCTCAGGAAGTTGCAGTTTAGAGGTCTGGTGTCTGAGTCAAGTTTAAGCGCAGTGTCTACCTAACCCATCAGCTTTCCAACCTTGCTATACTAATGATAATTATTTTCAGATATACTCCATTTAGCACATTCCTATTCTGATATGGCCTCAACTAAAATCTCTACATCCTTCTAGCCCTATGAAGGAGATGATTTCAAGAGGTGTTCAATTTCTTCCTCCCTGCACTAACCCTCGGGTTATCTTCTATTATTGCATTAATGAGAAAACCAAAATGGTGGTAAAGTGTATGAAGAAGCTTGACAAAGTTCCATACGTATATATTATTTATAAAGTCATCGCTCGCAATAGCATTCTTGGGTTTCTGACTGGTGATGCATGCTTTTGTTGTTACTATGAAGCACTATCAAAACAAGCAGAGGAAAAGAAAGAGTGCTGATATCATGTGTGGCTGGCTGGAGGACTTCAAAAACTGTCATCGTCATCCGCTCACAGGAAACAGATCACGCCGTAAAGCATATACACCATGCCATTGCCATCAGAGAGCACACAGTAAAGTGGAGCAGCCGCCTCTGGACTCTCTCTGAGGCCGGGCTGCATGCAGTCAGCTTCAAATCATTGCCAGGTGTTCACAATCAACCACAGACTAAGGGAGGAGAGGGACGGGAGGGAGAGACTTCAAAAGTAAACATGGGCTTATGAGCCTCAGCAATTGCATCTTCCAGTTGGGAGGAAAAAAAAAGGAAACAAGATGCAAAGACAGAAAGGATAGTACAAGCGGCTACGTGTCTGCATCTATCTTTATCTTAATCCAGCTGAATCAAATTGGTGGTGTCCTCGCACACCCCGACATCTAAAAACCTTTTACACACACACACACACA
>CAAKHD010012457.1:59074-82331 GCA_901007705.1 Fistularia tabacaria | reverse complement strand
CCCCCAAGGTCTTGATTTTCATCAGTTTATGAAAAAAAAAACTTTCCCTTAATGTTAAAAAAAAAAAAAAAAAAAAAAAAAAAAATCAGCACTGTTGCTACTCCCCTTAGGAGTGGCTGTCATGAAAAGGTGACTGCAAGAGCACAGCTCAGAATACTAAATGAGGTTAAAAAAAAAAGTAAGCTGATTTACTGAAATATCTGGTACAAGCAAACATTTGACATCATATACATTTCGAACATCAAACAAGAATTCACTTCATGGGAGGACGCCATACTTACTGCTGTCCAAAAAAAAAAACATTGCTTCACATATGAAGGTTTTAAGGGAAAAAAAAAAAAAAAAAGCAACTGGATGTTCACAGCAATACTGGAAAAAACAATGTTCAAAAGTTCATCCCAAGTGTGAAGTATGGTGGAGGGGACATCATGATTTGTGAGCTTTCCTCAGGGCCTGGACAGATTGCTGTCAGACAGAATTGAATTCCAAAGTTTGTGGAGGCATTTAGCAGGAGAGCTTCAGGTCAACAGAGGACGGGTGACGCAACAAGACAATGGCCAAAAGCAGATACGAAAATACACCCTCGTATCAATTAAAGTGGGGGATAACTAATTGGACACTTTTGAAATAACGACCAATTCTGCACTTCTAGCTTCTTCCGGTTTGCTTGGTCGGCGTACATGTGACACCCCCCGGCTAATATTTTTTCCAACGCCTACCGGATAAGACCTATGGTTAATTTGATGTCGGAACCTGAGACGAAAACAGGTACTTGGTTTGGACGGTTCTTCTTCCTCCTCTTTTTGATTTCCGGCAGGCGGTACACTAGAGAAGCGTAATGCTGCCCTCCTCTGTTCAGGGTAATCGTCTCACTTTATACTCGTGTATAGAAACGGTTCTTCCTGGTTGTGCTCTTCCGCTTTAAGTTCACGTGACGTGTCATGCCCCGCCCACCCACTATAAATAGTGCTCGGTGGCGTTGAGTCACGTGGTTAAACTTTTATTCTACCTGTGACCATGAAGACAATGCTCGGACTCGCCCCGCTGCTGTTGGCTCTTTCCCTCTGCCGGGGGCTGCAGCACAACTACATCGACGAGGATTGGGATGAGGAGGTCCGTCAGCTCGATAGTCAGCCTTCAAAATACGGGTCTCTGTGGCCCCTGCCGCAGAAAGTCCAGCTCTCGGATCAAACATTCAAACTGACCAGGAGCGCCTTTAGGATTGTTGATGACGAGCGGTCCTCCGCCGGGCCGAGCTGCAGTCTCCTGCAGGATGCGTACAGGAGGTGGGGGGTTCGGTTTCCGTTTCTCTTGAAGGTAAGTTTAGCTAAATCCAGTAACCAACTCTCCACTTCCCACCCCCAGGTACTACGATTACATATTTGGTGGGGTCAAAAGGCAGGGGCTCAACACGCGCCGGCGGGCTGGTCCCTGGGATCTAGTGGGGCTGCAGGTGTGGATCACATCCCCGGAACCAGAGTGTGACGATTACCCCAGTCTGACCTCGGACGAGTCATGTGAGTGGATTCT
The DNA here is from genome assembly GCA_901007705.1 of Fistularia tabacaria. Taxonomy (NCBI): domain Eukaryota; kingdom Metazoa; phylum Chordata; class Actinopteri; order Syngnathiformes; family Fistulariidae; genus Fistularia; species Fistularia tabacaria. The sequence continues at coordinate 80,801 of CAAKHD010012457.1, read as the reverse complement.
CTTCTTCCCTGATCGCCCATGAGTACCCAGTTTCATGTGGAACGAGTTTCAGGATGTTGGCGCAGGATGTACATTCTCTATCAATGTTAAGCCCTGTTTAAATACAACGTGATGGGCCTCTCACCTGGGTGCCAGCTTTTTTTATGAAGGCTTTTATTAGTTATCGAATTCTCATTTGAACCCTTTTTGAAATTTTCATTTTAGATTTATATTAATTTAGTGTATCGGCCTACAAGCTGATTATAAGCTTTTTAAACATGTGATCTCCTTGCTTCCCAAAAGTGGAGCTGCTGTATGACACTAAAGTTTTATCAACCCTTTACTGCTGTGTCATGACCAGTGTTAGAAATAAAGTAAGCTCAATAAAAAGCTGACTCTCTCCAAATGCACCTTTATTACATTTGACCATTAACTTCAATCAACTTTTTTAAAGTCTGTTAATGTACCATGCATGATCTGGTTCTTTAGAGTTCTCTGACATGTTTAGATAAAAGTTTGAATAAGTGAGAAAATGTGCTGCAGAACATCTTACTTTTTTAATCCCTCTTATTTACAATTTTTGAGGTAGAATGATCTGTATCCGCTGGTGTAATGTACATTTTTACACAGCCCTTGCATGGCTTAATATAACAATGGATTAGTGTATTGAATCTTAACGGCAAAGGGTGTGTGTTTAAATAGTAGGATTACCTTGACACTTTTAGTCCTCTTATCATGAATATAGTTTAGTATGGTCTTGATTGCTCAATTGAGGATTTGAAGATTTCTTCATGTGACTGATTCTGTGCGTAAGTGTTCGGCTGCCAGAGAAAAGCAGTGTGCTCATGATTGACCTGTGGCGTTAGAGATTACTTAGACAGGAGATGATTGGCTGGTTATTCTTGCCTGTACATGAACAAGCTTTGACTTTTTAACTAAACTCACCACCCAAAATTAAACGTCAATACAGATGAACTGGAGGTGGATCAGTCCACTGCTGTCCTGAAGGCCCCCAAGGTCTGGGGTGCCCTGCATGGTAAGACCTTATTATTCTCACATTGAAAATCTGAGAAATAGTAAACATTTTATGTATGTGACCAATAAATTAACATTTTGATATCATTAATATTATTTTTGTATTTCTCAACACTTTTTCTTTTTCTCTATTTCCATGTCCTTTTTTTTTCTTTTTCAAGGAATGGAGACTTTTAGCCAGCTGGTATATGAAGATGAATATGGAGCTGTGAGTTTTTATAATTGTAATGCTATATTCAGTACTTTTGAAGAGTACATTTTTAGTCCAAGTTGTTACTGATTTTAACAATTTATTTCAGAAAAGTGTCAATGCAACAATAATCAGCGATTTTCCCAGATTTGCACACAGAGGCATCTTACTGGACAGCTCTCGGCACTTTGTTCCCGTAAAAGTCATCTTAGCTAATCTGGTATGATATAAATTTTTCTACATTAAAAGCATTATTTCTCATTTTGAGGGTTACTTAAATTTTCCTTCTATTTTCACGGACAGGAAACCATGGCAATGAACAAATTCAATGTCTTCCACTGGCATATCGTGGATGATCCCTCCTTCCCCTACCTGAGCAGAACATTCCCCCAGCTGAGCCAGAAGGTTTGCTTGATATTATGCCAGTCAAGATATTTTGTTTTAAGGGGGAAAAAAAAGGTAATTTTCCACAATCCTTAAAAATGTCACGCTCTATTCATTGCTTATAGGGAGCTTATCACCCGTACACACATGTGTACACCCCTGCGGATGTGAAGATGGTGATTGAATTTGCCCGGCTCAGAGGGATTCGTGTTGTCCCAGAGTTTGACACACCAGGGCACACACAGTCTTGGGGCAAAGGTCAGATTTTGAATCTGTTAAAGGGAAGTTGGTTTTGAAGCAAACATCTCTAACTGGTGCTATTTAGCCACTTTGGCCAAAGCGGGAGAACAAATCGAAGAAATCTTCGTCCCAAGTTGTGCTATTTCCCTTTTTCTTCTCGTGGTAATAAGTCAACACATTTTGTAACATGGTGAGATCTCTTTACAATGTTGGAAAAAATGATTTGAAAAGCTTAAAATCATTTGACCTTATTTTGGCTGCATGCTCCATCCACAAGTTGGTCAAATACAGCATTTCCTGAACTATATTTCAGACTTGGCTTAGAAAGCAGTATTTGAGAGTGGAATGTTGTGTCAACTTCCCAGTACACAGAATCAGTTCAAAAACATTTTTTTTTTTAATACCAATTCTTTCCTACAATAACCATGATCTGTTGATAGCCACTGCCCTTTCATCATGCCATATAATAGTATTACTGATCACAGTGACCCAATGAAATCACTCTCCTACATGAATTCTTTCCCTCCCAGGGCAGCCAGGCCTTCTCACACCCTGCTATTCGGGGTCCACACCTTCTGGTACCTTTGGACCGGTCAACCCAATTCTAAACACTACATACAACTTCATGAGCCACTTTTTCACAGAGGTCAGCACTGTATTTCCTGACGCCTATGTTCATTTAGGGGGCGATGAGGTGGACTTTACCTGCTGGTGAGACTGTAAACAAGTTTTTCTAAACAATGTTCTCTCAATAAAGATACTGAATCGAAGCTAATACTGGCTGCTGCTTGTGCTTTACTCTGCAGGAAGTCAAACCCAGACATAACAAAGTGGATGGATCAGCAAGGCTTTGTAGAAGACTACAGCAAGCTGGAGTCCTTTTATATCCAAAGGTGTGCCACTCGTTTGCTGTTCTATGTCGGGCTAGGTTTCTTTTTTGTGCCAGTGATTTCTTTCCCCATTGTAATTTGGCACATTTAAATTCCAACTTTTCACACTAATTTATTGCGGATGTTAAGAGGTAAAAAAAAAATTCTTGCTCACTTTTTTTTTTTTTTTTTTTTTTTGCAGACTTAGGTCATGTTTTGGGGATTTTCTTATAAAAATCGAAACGCTTTGTGTGTTTAAGAAAATTTGCTAAATTCTTTTGTTAAAAATTAGACTATTTGAAATTTTCATTCATCAGCATTCGAAAAACATGATTACACTTATTATATATCAGTCAAAAGGCTGATTTAGTTTGTTTTTCTACCAAGAAGTGACATATTAATTTTTATTTTTGGCTTGATAGACTTTTGGATATTGTCACCACTACCAAGAAAGGTTACATGATCTGGCAGGAGGTCTTTGACAATGGTGTCAAGGTAATAGAAACCTTTTTTTTATTTTATATTTTAATCTCATCTATGAGCAATTTAAAATAAGGCTTTGTTTTCCTCATAAATCTCTGCTGTTTGAAAATGTGTTATTTTTTATTCTTATGAAGAATCTACTAAACTGTTTACCTGTTTTGTGTATATTCTCAGGAACTAACTGTAGATGCTGTAGCTACTCATTAACATAATACAAAATAAATTGTACATATTTTCTCAAATGTCAAACTATTCTTGTGTAAACAACTAAGTTTGGCCTCTAACCATTCCAGCTTAAGCCAGACACAGTAGTGCATGTGTGGATGAGCAGGGGCATTAATGAGGAATTGAACGCAGTGACGGCAGCAGGGTACACCACCATCCTCTCCTCCCCATGGTACCTAGATTATATTAGCTACGCACAGGACTGGCAGAAATACTACAAGGTTGAGCCGCTCAACTTCAACGGTTAGTTTGAATAGTATTGTGCTGAACCAGTTTCTCTGGTGTAGCAAAGGTCTTTATTTGAGCATTGAACTCATTCAACAGGCTTATACTTTAATTGCACAGGTGACAAAAGACCAGAAAACACAAGACAAATGGGGCAGTGTGGTTGGTGGTTTCTGATGCTAAGATGTCCAGCTGAAATAGTACACTGCTGTGGAAGGCCAATCCTGGTGTAATTATAGACTTGCTTTATTTGGTTAATATTTAAAAAAAAAGTCTGTCTTTACAAGAGACACAGTCCTCTTGGCATCACCTTGGTAATTTTGGCAATGAATCTTGTACCCAGCAGATTTGGTTGTATGACTGAGGGCAAGAGCACTAGGTTTGGTCTTTCATGCACCTACTATTGACTCGGTCTGCCTGGACTTTTTCATCTTCAATTTGCATCCTTTTTTTTTTTTTTTTTATGTGTAACATGTAGCTGAAACCAGACACGCTAATCCACGTCTGGAAAGGAAACCAGCAGCAGTACCAGAATGAAATGGCAAAAGTTACATCCTCAGGGTACCAGACCCTGCTCTCCACTCCCTGGTATCTGAACCGTATCTCCTACGGCCAGGACTGGCAGAGCCATTACAAGGCCGACCCACAGGACTTCCAGGGTTTGTGCCAGCAAGTTTGACAAAAGTCAGCTTTTTAAAAAAATATATATATATATTTTATAGCAAGGTGTGGACTTTGCTTTTTTTTGCCCGCTTTGTTTATTGATATTTTTGAACTTCGAGATAGATACAGAATACTTTGTCACTTGTGCACATGTGTAAGCCTGTTGGATGAACAAAAATATATTCACAATTTAAGTTTAATACCATCCCTCTTCTACCAGAATAGGTTCCCAGGGAGATACTTACCTTTCTCCCATGTTTGAACAGGAACTGATGAGCAAAAGAAGCTTGTTATTGGTGGAGAAGCATGTTTGTGGGGAGAGTATGTGGATGCCACCAACCTGACACCTAGACTCTGGTATGTGTGTCTTTTAATACATAGACATTTTGGAAAATTATTGGATCTTAGAATGTTCTAAACCTGCACCACCTCAATTATCATTCATGTTGCAGTGAAATGTTTGTCAGCTTCATCTCACTCAAACTTGACCCAGAGTTACAGAACTCTTCATTCCTGAGAGGAATGGAGGACATTTATAAATCCAGTAGTTTCACTAGAAGCCCTACATCCGAAAGTTGCTGATATGCTGACTTAAACTGTACCAATACATCAGAGAACTAGGTCTGATCGGGGATGATGGGGAGGGGACTGCCTCTCCTCATCTCCCAGTGCATCTTACTAAGCCAACTGGACAACAAGTCAGACAGTATCCCACTGCAGAGCAAGCCCCGCCTACTGTCAAGGTGGATTTGAGGTGGAAACTCAAAGCAAACATAGTAAAAACTGTCCTAAACCTCAGGCAAAATACAACTGGCAATTGACTCCAATCGATATATTGATCCCATCTGCCAACGCCAAACTTGTTTGATACTGTGTGATTATAAAAAAAAAAAAACAAAAAAAAAAAAACGGTTACCTATAATGGGGTAGACACTGCAGTATGTTCTATGCTGCACCTTATTAGTTTTAGATATTGGATCAAGATTTATTACAAATGTCGCTTTTTCTCTCACCATAATTCTTTTCCTCATGTCACCCCCAGGCCTCGTGCCAGTGCAGTTGCTGAGCGGCTTTGGAGCAGCAAGGACGTGAGAGACATCAATGACGCTTTCAATAGGCTTTCCTTGCACCGCTGTCGCATGGTTGAGTGAGTCAAATCAGTCACTTTTGGAAAATTTGTCTGCAAACTGAAGTCAAAGACCTGCTGTGGCTCAAAGGCAATAATTTTAAGAGACCCCTATATTTGTTTTGTTTTTCTTCCCTTTTGAAGGCGTGGGATCCCAGCTGAACCACTGTTTTCCAGCTTTTGTCCCCACGAGTACAAGGGAATCTGAAAATACTTAACACAGATGGAGGAATGCAAACCTGGACATGATCGACCCATGATTTGGATCTTAAACTGAGAAAGAAAACTTAAAGCTGCCTTTTGTACAAAATTCACTGTACCATGATCATATTTTATCAAACTTTAGATCTGATCCCCAGACATTAAATTCAGTGCCATAAAGCTGTTGAATTCATGAATGCACTTTGTTTTATTGCTTGATTGTGAATAAATAAAAATGGATGTTTGATACCAAAGTGTATGAAATAATGTATCTAACCAGTAACACTGTACACATTCTTAATTTTAATATTTTCGATGTCATGACAGTATCTGATAAGTTTGGGAAAAGTCTGATTGGCTAACAGCCATGTCTTTGCCTCAGAGGTTCCAGATGCTTTACAGGCAATCACAGCAAGCCGGCCATCTTTTTGAGAAGTGTATTCTGGTCGTGTGTGTTCATGGCCTCATAGGTGTCCAGCTCCAGGGAAAAAGTGGCTTTTCCTGATGTCAGTGTACGCAGGACAGTGGAATAGCCCTTTTTGGGGGGAGGGAAAGGGGGGTATTTGTATATTGAATTGCTAAACAGAAATTCATTGGATGCCTATTTCAGACAGCACTCAATGCACAAATGAAAAGATGCCACCATAGATGGACTGTAAATAAAAATAATAAAAATAATAAAAAATAAAAACTCAAGGCAAATTCAAAGAAGTGGGGAAAGGAACTGGTAACTGTAGCATTCTGTAATGTTATGCCGTGATCAATCAGGTAGAGATAGATGATTCTTTGTGTATTACAAAACTAAACATAGGTCTGTGGTTATTTGTTTTGGTACAACTCAATAAATGGTTGCATGTAGTATCAGTATCCAAATAGCAATTGGAAAACAGGCATTTTGTGAGGCATTTGCTTGTCCTCATTTGTGAAGTGACAAAGCAGGACTTAATTTTGCATGAGAATCGGCATATCATTCCTGCCACACTTTGATCACTTTAAGCTTTAAGGAAGTATGTTTCACATATCATTGACAGCAACTCATGCTAAACTAGAAAAAAAGGTGACTGAAAATCATTAGCATGTTCCTTAAAGAAAATCTGTTCATTAGAGACCATTTCCAACCAATTACACAAAACAGATTGAATGAAAGAATGTTCTTTTCAAGGTAGAAATAGAAGACACTGTCACTCTAGAACTCACCATAATTTCAGCCAAAGGCACATTTGCCAGCAGCACCTTGTTGTCATGGCGACTCTGGATGTCTTTTACTGTCCCTCGCCTCTGGGCCAAGTCCCCCAGCACACAGCCAAGGTGGTCCTCTTCCACAGTCACCTCCATTGACATCACTGGCTCCAGGACCTGCCCCCTTGCCAGCTTGAGAGCCTGATTCCAGCAATAACACAAGTAGGATTGTGCAGCTGATGATGCTGTGGCGTACAAAAGACGGGGGCTGTAATTTACCTTCAGCATGCAGCGTGACACACAGGCAGACACCATGGCTGCAGACGTCCCTGGCTCCATGGTAACACTGTAGATCACTGTCGATACACCCTGTAAAGGGTAACCGAGCAGTGGACCTGAGGGTGAATCGCGACTGTTGAGCAATTTTTCAATTATGCAATCAGGAAACTAAAATACTGTACATGCATCTTTCCTCCTGAGGCCCGGAAAATGTATTTGCAGAGCTTCGTTTTATAAAGACCGGGGCTCTAATTTCAATACATACATATCAGCTGCTCTTTTAACAGATTACTTTCATTTGTTATGTTTGTCACTTAGTTTGACCTCCTCAAACACCAGCAAAAGTAAAGTGCTGGTTTTGGAACCGGAACCAAATCTTGAACTTATTCTCTACAAAAATCTCCATTACTTGAAACTGCATTATGTGTGTGAGGGACATTTGAGTTATTACACTCTGAATAGACAAATGTGAAGGATTATTTTTCGGAACCTTTATTTCTCCTATTATTTATTGTTGTGTCTTATTACAACTTGAAAAGAAAAACACCTTGAATGGTCAGGCACATTATGAGAGCACAGTAATTTGATTAGGTGGTTACCTTGAAGGTACGAGCTGTGGATTCCATTCTCCACTGCCTCCTTCATTTCAGCTGAAAGCGCCTTGGCATCTTCTCTGAAGGTTAGTGCACATGAATCCACAGCGGAGGAGGAGAAGTCAGCAGAAGGTCGGACCGTCAGCTCTACATTCACGACATGTCGCCTCTCCCCAAATGTCCGATCCAGGGTATCTAAGTTGTAAAAGCAAACCAGGCATTTCCATACGGGAAATATTAGGACAACTGCAAAAGGCAGACAGAATTTATCTCAGTCATCATGTATTTATTGAACCTGAAGCAGATGCCTCGTGGAGGATGGTCTCCCTGTAAGCCACCTGAAGGGGCCCGAGGTGTGTCTCAATGCCGTACTCTCTTCTGATCCGATCATGTATGATCTCGATGTGCAGCTCCCCCATTCCACACAGAATAGTCTAAGAGTAAAGATGTGCAAAGACATTTTGTGGGGTCATTCTGGCAGATGCCATGTTTGTAGAAAGTCCTTCTTAACCCAATTAAGATATTACCTGTCCGGAATCAGGGTCAAGCCGGACTTTAAGACTGGGGTCTTCTCTCTGGAGGCAGTTAAGCGCATTCTCCAGATCTTTTTTTTTGAGAAAAACACACAAGAAAGACAACAGGGCTGAAGTGCGGGATACCATAGAATCATGTGATCACCCCAAAAGTCCAACAAGTAAACATTTGATAAAATTTGGCAAACTATTACTAAATTAATAACAATTTACTGAGCTGTATTTTGGAAGTACAATTTAAGGAATTCCAACCGTAATTATTGTTATTTTTAAAGAAACCCTTTGTATCTACGGTTCTGACCAATTGTTCCAGCTCCACGTCACTCTTGTGTGTAACCTTATTTATCACCGACAAATTTATTGCCCAGTATTTAGATTTATTGTCAGGAATTTACACAAAGCGTTTTTCCCATGTTTAAGAAAGAGATGAAGTTACTGAGGAAAAAAGGAGGCAAATTGGCATGAACAAGGTGATTTATTACATTTACTGTCAAAAACAAGATTTTAGTCTGATTATGACCAGGAGAGTGTAAAAAACATGAAAAGTCCTAACAATTAGGCCAGTGGTGCTAGAGCCCATGTCTTGTGTTTAAATAATTGTAAAGGGCAAAAATCTACTGTATCATATGTAACATATCACCCTTTTCTAACATAATCATTTAAAATACTTATTGAACGTCAAGTTTGTGTCAGAGTAATTATTTTTCAAATGCCCCTTCGTAGGGATTGAATTAATTAAAACATGAAGGGAATCATGTAAAACCTTTAAACATAACAATAGTCACTGACCAGCCTGCTTGGCCATGGTGGGGGGTTCTATGGTGCAGAAAAATACTGGATCGGGGACTTCCACTCCTGAGAGGACCACGCTGGCGTTTTCGCCACGCTTCTTCTTCATATCACCGCTGGCATGGGCCCGGCGTGCTGCCGCTGCCGCTGAAGCTTTGGATGAAACAATGGTGTCCCCTGTGACTGTCTTTTGTAGGGGGTTGAAAAAAGATTTGGTTGAAAAAAGATTTTTTTGCAAATAAGGAACCTTTCACTGAGAAAGACCACAACTTAGCCTATGGTTTACCTGCTTGAGTCCCACAGTTAGAGCAATATTTCCTGCTGTCATGGAGGGGATTTCTACGTGCTGATCGGCAAATGGCACAAGCAGCCGGCTCATTCTCTCACTACAAAGCACAGAAAAAATTATATTTTCGATTAAAAAAATTCACCCAGCAGATGCTTCGTTTAGCTTTCTGTGGTACAATGTGCTTTGAAATATACTATTATAAGACAGCGGTTCAGATGAGAAAAACAAAAATTACCAGAAGTGCAAAGAGTTCTGGCGCCCCACAAAACAATCGTAGAAACACATTCAATCAGGCAAGGGAACATGCTACTCATTACAGAAGTGGGGATGAGAAAAATAACTAAACACTAAATAAATGGTCAATTGACTGAGCTTTCTCTTCCTGTTTCCATGTAGTGTTCCCTGGTGTTCATAATTAAGTATAACAAAAATTACACCCTCAAGTGTTTGACATCAAGAAGTATATCTGTTAACGACTAGATTCAAACACCATCTGAAGAGAGGCAGCTGATTTGGGCCCTCTTATTGCCCAAATCATTTCTTCTTATTATTATTTGTTTTGTTTTCGCTGGCACACAGGGTCCCAAAAATCCACAGCAAAAGTGCTAATTGTCAATAAATTCAGGCCAAAAGCAGACCACAAAAAAATAATTTAAAAAAACAAGGACCATGACAATAAATAAATACATTTAAAAAATTGGGATTGCAGTTTGTCACATTGAACCATGCCAGTAACAGATTACTGGCAATTGAGGAAATACGTCAGGTGGCAGTGCTAATTCTGACCTTATAATGTTTCTCCCAGTCAGAGCAACTCTGCAGCGACTTCTGGAGTCAACAAGCCAATTAGGGTTGTAACTGAAATTACATACTTGCTGTTCCTGTTGATGTTGTGGACCGCTGTCTGTGGTTTCAGAGTTCCAGAGTAGATCCTAAGAAACACCAAGGGACCACGCTGCTTGTCATGGAGAACCTTGAAGGCCAGAGCACACAAATCTTCTTTATACCAGCGCCTGTGGGATGATAAATGATAGACAAGACTGAAGGACACAAAATGGAAACAAAGTGCCTTTAAAAACTCATGCGACTAAATGTATACAGCGCACTGCTACTTTAAAATGCCTTTGAGCGACTTGTCCAGACAGGTCAACAGGTAATTTCCCCATAACATTAATAAATGGCTAAAGACAGGAGGAGAGGCAGCAGGAGAGGACTGAGAGTAGGGACTTTGAACATTGGGACGATGACAGGAAAACCTAGAGAGTTGGTTGGCATGATGCAGAGAAGGAAGGTGGATATACTCTTTCCAGGAGATGAGGTGGAAAGGTACCTAGGCTAGAAGCAGGAGCAGGAGCAGGTTTTAAGCTGTACTATCATGGTATTGACAGGAAGAGAACTGGAGGAGGAGTTATCTTTAAGGAGGAGTTTGTCGGGAATGTTCTGTAGGTGAAAATTGTGTTCGATAGACTTATGAGTCTGAAACTGGAAATTGAATGTGTGATGCTCAATTTTGTCAGTGGATATGCCCAACAGGTGGGATGTGAGTTAGAGGAGAAGGGGAATTTCTGGAGAGCGTTACATGAAGTGACGCAGAATGTCCCCAGAGGTGAGAGAGTGGTAATTGTAGTGAGAGCAGGGAACAGGCTGAGGAAAATCTAGAGAGGTGGAGGTATGCTCTGGAAAGGAGAGGAAAAAGGTTAGTCACAGCAAGACAGAATATATGTGTGTTAATGAGAGGGATCCAAGTGGAGCAGTGAGGCGAGGGAGAGAGTGGAGATAGAGAAGGTGGAAGATTTTGAGTTCTTAGGGTCAACAGTCCAAAACAATGGAGAGTGGAGAAAAGAGGTGAAGAAATAGGTTCAAGCAGGTTGGAATGGGTGGAGAACTGTGTCAGGGGTACTATGGAAAAGAAGAATATCAGCTAGAATGAAGGGAAAGGTGAACAACACAGTTGTGAGACCAGCGATCCTGTATGGTTTGGAGACAGTGGCATTGAATAAAAGACAGGAAGCAAACAGGATGACGTTGAGGTTGTGTTTGGGAATGATGAGGGATGGATTGGATCATGAATGAGTCTATTAGTGGGACAGCGCATGTCAGATGTTTTGGAGATAAGTTCAGAGAAGCCAGACTGGGATGGTTAGGACATCTACAGGAGAGGAATAGTGTAGTATATTATAGATGGATGTTGGGGTTGGAGCTGTGAGGCAGGAGATCTAAAAGGTAGACCAAACAGATGATTTGACATAGTGAAAGAGGACAAGAACTTAATTGGTGGAGGATACAGAGAATAGGGTTGGATGGAGGAGGTCGATTTGCTGTGGCGACCCCTGAAGGGAAAAGCCGAAATGAAAAGGAGAAGTAATAAATGGCTACCTAAATATATATAATTTCTATACTTTTTTGCTGTTGTTGAAAAGATTGGCTAAAGATGACACAATGACAGAGCTAACAGAAAAACAAAACAAAACAAAAAAAGTTTACCCACACCAGGTCATGGTTCCTTTCGCTGGGGGCCGGCAGGTAGGCGATAATGGCATCTAAAAGCGGCTGAACACCTTTGTTTCTCAAGGAGCTCCCACAGAGGACTGGAACACCTTTACGAGCCAAAGTCACTCGACGCACTGCCTCCTGGAGCTGAGGACACGTTCAGCAGTGGTCACTTGCAAGTGTGTTTGTAGAGGGCAGTGATGTGGTGAATCAAACACCTACTTTTAAAGAAGGAACTGCCTCAAAATCATCACTAAAATGACTCAGCAACAGCTCAGCAAACTCATCATCCAGATCTGCCACCTATGATTGACAGCAGAACTGTGAACTGGAGAGAACCTCTTGATCTGGTAATATGAGGCTAGTCCAAACATAACAACATTTACCTGCTCAATTAAAGCTGCTCTGGCCTCACTGGCCTCCTGCAGAAGATCTCGATCGTCAAGCTGGTCAAGAGGTGTCGTTTCGAAGTCACGTCCATCATCTTCCTGAGATTTTGGCCTCCATATCAGCCTCTGTTTGCTTAGTAAGTCAACCACACCGGAGAAGGTCTTACCGCTGCCGACAGGAATCTGTGAAACATGATGGTTCACGATAAGACAACTGTGTTACATTTAACTAGTTATTAAGTGATATAATTTGAACTTCTTTGGTTCATCACAACTTTTGGAATTAAAATTTCAATCATAAGGAAATCCTAAAGGGCAAGTGTAGAAATAAACTATTTAACAATGACATTTATATTGTTTTCTTTCTCTCTTGTTCATTCATTGCAAAGCAATGCCTTTCAATTAGAGCTACAGTCTCTACCATTCATCCTATCAGGGATGTGCAGTCAGGGGAGTAGGGGAGAAAGGGAGGGCAGTGTGCAAGCATCAACACAAGCTCAAGCGCAAATGCACGCACATAGCTTGCGTGACCCCTCCCCTGCCCGCACAGCTCTGCATCCTATTAATTACCTGTAGGAGGACTGGATTGGCTTTCAACTTCTGCCTGATGCTCTCAATGGATAATGTTAGGCTGAGAGGAAAAAATTGCAATTTTTTACATTAAAAAGAAAAAAAATTCAGTTGTTTTTTGTTGTACTTGATTGGACTGGGGAGTCACTCACTTTGCTAATGGCTTATCCATCTTATTCAGGAAACAAATGCAGGGGACATTGTGCTTCTCTGCTTGTCTCCACACAGTCAAAGTCTGAGCCTGTTGGTGTTAGCAGGGCAACAGGTTACAATGTGTTCGGTACACACTTCAGAGAATTCAAAGTAAAGATGGGAGCATTTTGGAAACTGAGTTCAAACCTCGACACCAGCAGACGCATCAAATACTGCAACAGCACCATCAAGAACACGAAGAGCCCGCTCAACCTCCAGCGTGAAGTCAACGTGACCTGGATTGACAAACAAGTTCTATCAAAGCAGCTTCTTCATCTGATTTCTGTTGTATCTTATGCTGGATCGTCTATGTGATATCATGTACACGCAATATTTAAAGTTAATCAGTCAAAAATTTTCTGATAACCAACAAGGTAAAAAAAAAACTGCAACAAAAATTAAATGCAAGCAAGACAAAAAATTTTGAAAACAAGCTAAGGAACTAACTGTACATACCTACAAATTAGAGACAAAACATCTAAAATGAGGAAAATGAAATTAGATGAAATTCGCAAGAAAATGAACAAAAAGAAGGCAAGAAAAGATATTCCAATCAGAAACAAAAATATTAAGACATTATCTGAAATTAAGATCCAAAATCTTAAACAATTTTTTTTCTCATAATTTGACAATACAGCATTATGGACCGTGATGAAATGTTTCTATTTTTTTCACAATTCGAGAGGGGGTGACATCAGATGTGGTCACCCTGCAACAGAACAGCATTTGTTTGTGTTTATCCTCATATGAACCCATTTGCCAGAAAATATCTACCTGGGGTGTCTATCAGGTTTATTCGATGGCTTTTCCAGTCAAAGGAAACGGCAGCTGACTGTATGGTGATGCCACGCTCCCTTTCTTGAGCCATAAAATCTGTAACTGTGTCCCCATGATCTACATCTGAAGATATAACAGGAAAAACACTCAGTAACTGAAGCACAAAAAAGATGCCCACATCTTTTTTTTTCTTTCCCACAGACCTCCCAGTGCTCTTGTATAGCCAGAGTAGTAGAGCATCCTCTCTGTGGTTGTCGTCTTTCCTGCGTCAATATGAGCCATGATGCCAATGTTCCGTATCCTGGATAACAGTCAGAAAACTAATGAATCCCAGAACATATTTAGATATTTAACATAATTTTAAAAATTGACAGCACAATGCATTTACTTACTTGGATATATCTGGACTGACCAAAGCCCGCAGTGATTTGACATCGTCTGTGAAAGTGAATAATTCTTAGGATCTGACCAATGACTGATATGGTGTGTGAGATTCTCCATCATCATGCCAAAGGTATTTATTATGTTTAAGTTATGATCAGTGCAAATGTTACTTTGAGCTGCACCAACTAAACAATTATTTTATTTTTATCCTTGTTGGTGTCATCCCATTTGCATCCTGTCTGTTTTTGTCACTGCCGTTTCCCTCTGTTTCTATTGCTGTCGCTTTGGTTGCTTTTTTTTATAGACTTATTTTGATATCTTTTTACTGTTTCTTTTATTAATATTTATATTCAGATTTATTGACACTACTATTGTTGCACTGCTGTGACAAAATAATTTCCGCTATGGGGATCAATTAAGTTCTATTCTATTCTATTCTTAATCACAAATCATTTTCATCATTGATTAATTGGACTGATTCATTATTTCAGAAACCAAAGTCTTAATTCTACGAATATGAAAAATGTCAAGTTTCTTTGTAATGAATATCCTTGGGTTCCAAGCATTCTGGAAACACAGATCAATATTTCGTCCAATTATCTGATTTTTCACAGACCGATCTATAAATAAATTGTTTGAGAACATGATCTACAACTAAAATGAGTCAGTTACAACCCTAATAACTACATTATCCAGTAAAGTAGAATGTTCATGTCATCCTTTTCATTTATTTTTTGATAAAAATAATTAATTGTACTCTCTTAAAAGAAGCATCCATATAGACATGCCGATGGCAACGATAATTGAACGGCTTTGTTTGTTGTATCCTTCCCAAAACTGAGAAAAAAATCTTCAAAATCAGCAACTGCCAGAGACTCAAAAACCGTCTCTATATTTGATTATTTGCTTGGAAAAAGCGGATTAAGTATAGGAGGACAACATACCTGAAATGAAGCTATACCGTCTGTTAACCAAAGCTCTCTGTCCCCATCTGCCGTGCTGGAGCCCAGCAGTAAATAAATACCTTCCCTGTCAAGAACATATTTAATAACAATGGGGCATGATGTTACTATCATGTTTTGGCAACAATTGATTTGTTTGGCTTACCCATATCATCCTGCTAAAAATCTTTATGGCCCGAAAAACATCGGTTTTATTCCAAAATGTTAATTCCTCATAATAAGCAAAGTCCTGGTTGAGAGGACGGAAGAAGCTGAAAGAAAAGTCTGGACGGAACTAATACATGCATGAAGACATCGCCACTGAACAGGGTGGACAACAGCGACTGTATTCTAGGTTTATCAGCGATGTTTTGACAATGTCATTACAATTCGAGTTTCTAATAGAAACGTAGTTTCTGTTTACAATTGCCAAACGCCCCTCTTCAGTACGAGTGCATACGGGCACGAATGTCCACCCCGTAAATCCATCGCTGTGCAACGTGTGTAAGACCTATGGTTCTGACCAATAAATAAATTCCTATCGTTCCGTCGGTGGATTCGTTTCGTATAAAGTTGTGTTTGGCTGATGAAATATAAGATGCGAAACATGCAGATGTTTTAACAACAAATTAACTACACGAAAAGTATGAATTACACTTATAGATAATATAAGAGGATACGTATTAATCAATTTTAATGAATCGCAAAATGTATCGTTCAAATATGGTTCATTCATCTGTGACTTTTTGTCTGGTGCTCCCTATAACAAGTAAAATTACAAAGTAGTGAAAATTGTGTTTTAGTTGGATGATTTTATGATTATGGAATGTTCAAAAATATAAACATTTGAGTGGTCATTTTAACATCAAGCCGTTCGTATTGAATAGACGGACAGGGTGTTTCGTCATGATGACGTACTTCCTTCTACGTTTAAGCTTCGGGAAAATAACATCGAGGAACCCGAGCCTCAAGGAAAATACATCAGATTCTTCGCAGCCGTACCAACTGTTTCCAACTTCGACATATCTTCTGTAACTTACAGTCCTCAAACACAAAATGGTAAGAATTAATTTGCTCTATCTGGGGTATTTTTTCGTCATCTTGTAATTACCATGATGTGCTAACACTGTTAGCTGAAGTTCACATGTGGTGTCTGACGTGCCTTCTCGCTTATGTGTTGTGGACGTCCTTCCCACCGAGTTAGCTGAATTAATCTGTGAACGAGTGTGAACGTTAGCATCTGAAAATACTTCTTATAGACCTCAGTCCGGACAATCCATGAATACTTATATTTGTGGTTGACAAAGAGCACATAGTACTGGTGAGGTTAACAGGCTCAACATTATCCAGCGATGGAGTGATTTCAATCGGGGTAAAGTGGACAACAGGTTAGGGCACGACACGTGTGGGCGAGTGAGTAGTGAGGTTGTGGTCGCACAGATGCACCTCCAGACAGTCAGAGTTGTGTGTCGTCCAGACTGCTGTGATACAGTCTGATGGCCGTGGGCTCAAAGGAGCGTCTGAAGCGTTTCGTTCTGCACCGGGGTGGGATGAGCCGTTGGCTGAATGAGCTGCTCATCTGCTACAGCTCGTCGTACAGAGGGTGGGAAGAATTGTGTAGGATAGATCCCAGTTTGTCCTTCATCCTCCCCTCTGCCACCAATTTGGTATGGATCAGGTTCAGTCCCACCACCAGATTGGTCAGTTTCACAGAATTCGACAATGTGCCAAGTGTCATTCATAGATTATCAAAATTATTCAAAAGTAAGAAATGACCTTAAGTAAACCATTCTAATAAGTACACTGCAGTAGGCTGTAATCATTGTGTTCCACATACTGACAAGTCATAATGATTGATAAATTATATTGTGTAAGAAGTGCACTATAGATCAGGTCAGTTGGTGTTATTTGCGCTAGTTTTTTGTTTTTGTGAACCTGAATTATTCAGAAACAAATAACTTACCAGTTTGAGATGATATTTCATCATGATTTGTTTAATCGCTTTTAGCCCCAGAACGAGCACATTGAGTTGCACCGCAAGCGGCATGGCTACCGCCTGGACCATCATGAAAGGAAGAGGAAGAAGGAAAGCCGTGAAGCCCATGAGCGCTCCCACAAAGCCAGGAAGATGATTGGCTTGAAGGCCAAACTGTACCACAAACAGAGACATGCCGAGAAGATCCAGATGAAGAAGACGTGAGTGTGAATGAAGGCAGCAGTTTACTGGGTCTACTGAAAAGACCCGTTGTTCCGAAATTTGAACCTTCTGTAAATCTGTCATGTTTGTGTACAGCATCAAAATGCATGAACAGAGGAAGACCAAGCAGAAGAATGATGAAAAGACCCCAGAGGGAGCAGTTCCAGCCTACCTGCTGGACAGAGAAGGGCAATCTCGAGCTAAAGTCCTCTCCAACATGATCAAACAGAAGAGGAAAGAAAAGGCTGTAAGTTCAAGGTCCCCGCCCGTGTTTTTAAATGGAAACACAGAAAACTGAATATCAGCCTCTTGCCTTCTGCAGGGCAAGTGGGAGGTACCCCTGCCTAAGGTCCGAGCGCAGGGAGAGACAGAGGTGCTCAAAGTCATCAAGACTGGAAAGAGACAAAAGAAGGCCTGGAAGAGAATGGTCACCAAAGTTTGCTTTGTTGGCGACGGCTTCACCCGAAAACCTCCAAAGTACGAGCGTTTTATCAGACCCATGGTAAGATGATGTTTAATCAACACTATATATCTTTTTACTATGTTACTGATTTATGAATGTAAAAGTTATAGGATTGATTTCCTAGTGTCTGCTTAATCCAAATTATATTTCTCTGTATGATTTTAGATGTGTAAAAAGGCAACCTGGTATAATCTTTCATGATTTCAAATTAACATATGATGCTGAGGTTAAAAAATGACCGAGAAGTGTCATTGAAATGCTGCAAATATTTCCTCATACTGCATACTCACCCTGTTGTATTAGTAAACATCTATGTGATTTATAACTAGGGCAGATGTCCGTATAAAATCCACTCACAGAATTACCAAAGAACTATTTTTTATTCCCTTCATTCTTTTTTCAGGGTTTGCGTTTCAAGAAGGCCCATGTCACACATCCAGAGCTGAAGGCTACATTCTGCCTCCCGATCCTTGGAGTGAAGAAGAATCCCTCCTCGCCGCTCTATACCTCTCTGGGAGTCATAACTAAGGGAACGGTGATAGAAATCAATGTCAGCGAACTGGGCTTGGTCACACAAGGAGGAAAAGTCATCTGGGGTGAGTTACTCATGATATGACTCCATAAAGCCAAATTCAGTCTTTGATGTGCCGCGGTTGTTTATCTCCCTCCCCTCTTCCTGACACAAATCATAATCAAGAAACATTCATCGGTGTAAACAATGAACCCGACAGCCATTCTTTATTTTTATTGTTCAAATTTCACTACAAGGTACTATATTTACTTTAAGAGTGTGTTCATGTAGGAGTAAGTTTAGGTATAATTTTGTGGATTTTTGCAAATAAAATAAGCAATAATAAAATGCAGCATTTTTGTAGTCTAAATATTTAATGGGGTGTAACATGCACTGTGCCACAATGTTCCCCGATTAAATAAAGATTCCAGACAATGCATCATGAAGCTGCTAATCAGTTTATTAAAATAGAGTTGAGTAAAATCGAAAACGAGATCACTGTATTGCAGTTTGAATTGTCGAAAAATATTGTTTACCTTGAGGATTGCTGGTCTGCAATGCAATAGAAAAATTAAGAGATTTTATCTTAATTTCCCCAAATTAGAAATAAAATTAAAATTTGCTCAAAATGACCAGAGTAAGCAAAAAAAGTTATAGAAAATAAAATTTATTTCAGTTCGTACTTTGCTCTTAAGTTCATTTTTGACAGTATGAGAAGAATCAAATGATTTCAAAACCTTCCAAAAAAATTAAAATTGTAAACCCTGGCGGAGTTTCTCTCTTACTCAGGTAAATATCTAATAAATAAAAATGCAAGCCATGTATTGTTTCTACAGAACTGTAACACCTATTGATACTAATGTGGTGCAAACATTCTAATGTTTCTTCTTTCTCAAAGGTAAATATGCTCAGGTGACGAATAACCCCGAGAATGACGGCTGCATCAATGCAGTTCTTCTCGTATAAGACTCTAAATCCCACCAAAGACTCTACTTGTTGACTTTACAAACCTGGGGATTGTGGATAACCATCAAGGGTGTCACAAGGAGCAGCCTTCACATTACTGAGCTGTTGGAAATGTTGCTGCATGTTTTTTGTTTTTGTTTTTTTTTGTAACGAGGGAATTCAAAGGAAAAGAATCACCTGGGTGTTGGCTGTGTCGAATTTCATTATGAATAAACCTGATGCGACACCAAATGTGTTTGATGTTCATGCTTATTTAAAGGAAACGGAGAGCCTTTATCACCATATTTCAGGTAAAAGTGAAAAAAAGTTTTAAAGAAAGTAAAAACAAAATAAACAGCTGGGCTAGAAACCCTCGTCTGTATAGAACTAGATCTGAAAGAGAAAAGGACAGGAACAGGGTCATAGTCAAACAACCTCCTTAATAATGTGATAAAATACCATTACCACACTCCTTTCCCTCTGACAGCAAGGATGTAGTTTTGGTGAAAATACTTAATGTTTTAGCAGTTTAAACCAAGAACACAGTTAACACTACTCCTTAATTGTTGTTTTACCGTGTAATTTAATGTCATATTCTTTTTTGTAACATCTGGCAACAGTATACCCAGGACGTCAAAGTCCACTTTGCACAGCTGCATGTGGCAACAAATGTTTAGTTAATGAGTTGTGGACCTGTGCTGATTTGAGTTAATGTGGGGAAGGTTTTTTTTTTTATTGCAGGGTTTCTGCAGTCACCTGATTGATTTAATTAAGCAAAGTAGGGCACAAGTTCAGTTCCAACAGAAAATTAAAACACCAACATTGATTTTCATGAACATTAACACAAAGTGTTTAAAAAAAAAAAAAGGTTTACGGACATTTCATGATCATGGAGTACAGTTTATAACAGTCTTAAGAAAAACCCAGCAAAAAAAAAAATGCCAGATAGAAACATAATTTTGAGATACGTCTGGTTAAACAGTCATTTTGTGTGTGTTAAATTTACAGTTGGAGTAAAATGTGCTCAGCAAATAAGCAGAAATACTTGTGACATCTTTAAAAATTAGCAAGTTAGGGGAAAGGAGCCACAGCAAGAAAATAAAATGCTTTATTTTGGATATTTGTGATGCATTTGAGGTGGGTTTTTAGCAGAGAGGCTCAGAGTTGGCTTAACTCCTCTCCTAAAAACATCCACCTAAAGCCTTTTACCCACAGGAGGCTGTACAGATGATACTTAATGGCATATTTGAAACAAAGATAAGAACAACAATGTTAAGGCTGGTGTAGTAATGTAGGTGTTCACTTATAAAAGACAAGATACAGAATATAATTTGTCTGAAAAGAAACCATTGATCTGACATACATAGTGATCAGTTTTGAGTATTCCATAAAAACTGACTTGACCCCTCTGTTAAATAAAATTCCAATCTTTAATTCAAGTTGAACAGTGCAATTTTACGAATCTAAACGGATGTTATTTTAAAAACTGCTTGTCTGTTTCCTAAACACAGTTTGCCGTGAGCAGTGTCCATCTTCAGCCATTGTCCTGGCAGAGGGTAAAAAAAATTAATAAATAAAAACAGTCCAGTGTGTCAAAATTACTTTAACAAATATAGGGCTTGTACATGAAAACCTATCAATAGTATCTGTGGGAATATTAATTCTGATCATTTTTTCTTTCTCCAGAGGATAAATACTTTTCTGCAGACTGCCTTTCTCGAGTTCAACAGCAGCACTGCAGAGCACATCCCCTCTACTAATTTAGCAATTTTCGAGTGTTTGTGATTTCATATGAAATGTAGACATGTACATTAACATGGTGGGAATAGTCTAAACAATAATAAAATTAAAGGCTTGGGCAAAAGTGAAAAGTACTAAATTTTAAAGGCTAAAGTTATACATTTCTGGTAACCCTTACAGTACTGTTACTCTACAAAAAATGGAGAGACATTAAAATTTAGACAATTGTGCCTCTTCTGTTTCATCAAGTTTCTTAGTTTTCACATTTTTGTTTCAAAATTATTTATTTATTTTTTTTTGTTGAATTCAGTCCTGGCAACTAGACATGATTGCAAAAGAGTGAATTTTCAGACAGAAAGTATTATGTAACCAGTTATTCTTGAAAACACTAGTCAGAAAACAAATGAGATAAAAAAAAACTTATTTCTTTCCATCATAAAAATGGCAGATCTTAGAGTTCAATTTTATTTCAACCATGATGTAAATTAAGCTTTTTCCCCCACTTAAACTCTGGCCACGCGCACACACACACACACACACACACACACACACACGCGCACACACACACACACACACACACACACACACACACACACACACACACACACACAATCACACACACAAACAAAAAAACAAAAAAACACACACACACACACACAAACACACACACACACACAAAACAAAAAAAAAAAAAAAAAACAAAAAAAAAAAACAAACAAAAAAAAAAAAAAAAAAAAAAAAAAAAAAAAACAAAAAAAAAACAAAACAAAAAAAAAAAAAAAAAAATATAAAAAAAAAACAAAAAAAAGTCGGGTAAAGTAAAAAATGAAACCAAATACTATCTAT
>CAAKHD010012457.1:18656-59054 GCA_901007705.1 Fistularia tabacaria | reverse complement strand
CACACACACACACACACACACACACACACACACACACACACACACACACACACACACACACACACACACACACACACACACACACACACACACACACATTATATGCCACTCTAGACACCTCTGCATTAATGTTACACTTGGAAAAGTATATTAAAAAAATAAAAAAAAACATGTTTCAGGAAATCCATTACCAAATAATAAAAAGGGTTTCAGCATTTTTGTTATTCCAACATTACATAATCAGGACAGACAGAACACAGACTAAAAAGGCTTTTGGGAAACAAAACTGTTGTCCAGACTCATGGTGCTAAGGACTTCATCGGACATTGAATTTAGCGTAACTGAGATGCGACAGTGCCCCATGATGCCCTCTACACTTTCCAACCTTCAAAGAGATTTCAAGTTTTAAAAAGTCATTTGGCTTTTGCATTGTCTTTAAAAGTGCACATAGTGACTCCAACATAGCGCCCATCAAGAGTTTACATGTAGTAGTCCAACTTGCTCTCTATTGTCTTGCAGCCCTTGACTGAGAAGACTCTCTCAGATTTGGGGAAATAAACTAAATCCCTGGCAACCTTGTCAGCCACCTCAAGGTCCGGCACAAGGTTTTTTGCTTTCATGTCAGCCATGGCGCACTGGACCACATGCCGGAACTCCAGAGGCAGAAACGGGACGAAGAAGTCAACCAAGTTCTTGTCAATCAGGCTAGTGTGCCACAAGCCACCTACAGAGAGAGTCTGCCCTTAAAAAAACAATCTAACTTTTTTCAATATCAATGATCATGAAACACACAGCAACACAAAGAATTCATCAAAGTCTTACTCACTTTGCTTGTTGTTGTACACTGACAAAGACAGTGACATTTCTAGGTCTTTGAGCTCGATCTCCTCTCGATCTCGGCCTGCTTTCCAGAAATCTAATGCAGTCTGGACGATTTTTTCACCGCCAGCATTGCTGTGAGAAGATGAGAAGCAGGCAAAGATATTAGAATTAACTGTAAGGCCTTAACTAATTCCACTCTATGTAAAGGTTCTTGAATTCAATTAAAATGAGATTCTGACAACAGTCAAATATTAGATTTGCACCATGATTTGCTATTGTTTCACCTGAGGAAGATGAAGACGGCATGCCGATAAGAAACTCCATCCACTTTTTCATAATAGTCCAGGTACGGCTTGATGCTGTCAATCAAGCCTGGGTGCATTTTATCCATCTCATCGAAGATAAACATGGACCGTGGACAGTTGGTGACATTGCCTTTGATCCACTGCTGTAGCTGAAACTGAAGCCACGCAGTGCAGTTGTTTAAGAGACCATAATCAAATACATTTTTGGTAGAAAGTACCAAACTTCGACTTACCTTATAGGTTTCAATTTGGTTTGCATGTGGAAAGTGAAGTTCAGATGTGAATAAGTGAACAAAGTTGCTGCTCATTCCCTCCTTGTAAATGTTATTAGCAATCAGCTCACTGACGAAGTTCTTCCCGGTCCCGGTCCATCCATGCAGGGACAGTACCAGGGGCTTCTTTGGGTTGGTGTTGTTAATGAACCCACTCACAGCCTTTAGGATGAGGTTTGATGCAATGTGCTGCCCGAACAGTTTCCTCTCCAGGTCGGCCTCCAAGCCTAGACAGGCCAAGTAGAAAATGAAGAGGATTAGCTTATGCAAGCACATGATTGTTACAAATTTCCTGGCATTACTCACAAGAAACTGACATGCAGAGGTACTCGACGAAAAACACATCTGATATTGTGCTGTGTCATATGACCTCAATTTGGAATCAGAGTTATTGAAAACCTTCATTGTGATTACTGTCAATAGTAATTATTCATGAAAATTGTATAAAATATTTTGCCTGTATTTTATTTATTTTTGTTCTTCTATCCAGACTGAGCCTAAGCTTCATCAAAATGTTGGACATGATATTCATCATAAAAGTACAAGCAGCTCAGCTACTTTGCTTAGAGAACACAGTCTGTGAACTTTAACCCATGTGATCAAATCTAAAATTGTGCCAAGATCATTGGGCAATGTCTGTCATACTCCTTTCAGGGTAAGTCACAAAAACATAATTTTGAGGTTCAGCAAGAATATTTCACCCATCATGTTATGCACAGTGAATTATATATTTTGCTTTCAAAAGCCAATTCTAACGAGCAACAGAAATGCATCATGATCTTGATGATCGTTTGTACAGAAAGTTTAACGTGCAGTTATGTGAGGGACAAATAGGTTGAAAAGACAGTTTTATTTATACTGACCGTATTTTTCTTTTCCTATGAGTTCAATTTATCGCATTTTTAGTAATGTTTTAACTGATGTTCTGGTCTTGTATTTTGAAGTTCGATACTATCATCCAAATTAAATATGAATGCAATTTTTCGTTGCATGTTCACATATTCCAGAAAGTCTAATTAGGAAGAATGACTTAGTTTTTTAAAGGATTGAATTGAAGTTAATGTGCGATTTTTCGATACAACCAAACTAGACAGAAATGGAACGATAAGAGCTCGTATAAAGAAATACCAACCTCGCCCCGAAGCAACAGTCCGGCACAGAAAAAGTAATACGAAGCGACGTTAAATTTTTTCCAGTTCTAACAAAACATAAGCAGATTCCGGGAAACTGAACCCCGATTGAAGTAAAGAGTGACAGACACCTGATGGGAGCAAGTTAATGGCCTGACCAGACACGGTGTCTCTGGGACAACCGTTTCAGTCACCCAGTTCGGGCTCGGTTACACAAAGGAAAATAATTATACGATTTGTATTCCACACATAAAAGCAAACAATTCACACAAATCTCCAGCTCACCTGAGGCGGAAAACTCTATCCATTTCGCATTGCAAGTTTCGTGCAAAGACTGGAAGATGTTTCGCACAAGAGCCGCGCCGACACCGAGGGCCATCGTCGTTACGAACGGCTCAAACGCGGCAACAAACGCTACGGCGGCCGACAAAAGGAGCAATTTGTAACAAATATGCGCCACTTTCATCGTCGAAACTATCGAATGCGCCCCAAATAATAAGCATTACCATGCAGTCAAACCGCGCTAAACTCATCTGCTGGCTAGCTTCTTCACAACAGCGCTCCTGCGAATGACGTCACCAATATGCGACAAAATATTCGTCTCTGTTTCCGAGTTCAACTTTTCATCAGGAATGTTTGACTCTTCGGAACTTAATGAAAAACTGCCGAATTACTAAGATGCTTTC
Source organism: Fistularia tabacaria (assembly GCA_901007705.1). Lineage (NCBI taxonomy): Eukaryota > Metazoa > Chordata > Actinopteri > Syngnathiformes > Fistulariidae > Fistularia > Fistularia tabacaria. The sequence continues at coordinate 55,839 of CAAKHD010012457.1, read as the reverse complement.
CGTTGACAGTATTTAACTTGTGTGGCTCAGTGGCTCACTTAGTTTCTACCTCCAATGCAAGTATTAAATGTTGCTGATGCAGATTTTCTCAAGTGTACGAATGTTTCAACGCTAAGACGTCAAAAATATGAGTGTTGCCAGAACGGGTATGTTTGCCGTTACCTGTTCGGTTAAATAAAATCCAGTCCGGCTTACAGCACTCGTGAAAGTAGTCGAAAATTTTCTGATAGCCGGCTAAAAAGCCAGTCAAAGCCGCTGCCACACCGACTGCAATGCTGGTGCTGATGGGCTCGATGGCTCGAGTGACGCCGGAGCAAAGTAGCATCGAAAGCAGCAGGACGTGTAGCCTCATGCTGCGAAGAACTCTCTGCTTTGACTGGAAGAAACGGCTCGGCTCCAGTTGGTGAACTCCAATTTTATTTTGTTAAAAAGACAGCGCTAACGCTGTCAAACTCGCGTTCTGCCGAAGGGTCAACCCTGCGCGAACGACGTACTACAAAGCCATAGGCAAGGAAGTGGTTACCCTTTACCGTCTGTCACTAGCGAACTTAGAGTTCAGCGAATTTCCATTGCGCGTGCGCAGGTAGGTTCCGCCATGTCGGAAGGTAACAAAACAGGGACAAATTGAGCGTCTTTCGAATCGGAGAATGTCAGGCGTGTCAAGGAGGGAGTTGCAATCTAGATATTTTTGATATCTTCTATCATATTACATACCTTTAGAAGACAATATAGACGTAACAATTTTTATAACTTTTTTGTTTAAATGAGAATTGAATGAAGTAAATAGTGTTTGACGTTGTCCTGGACATTAAGAATTTGACTTTATTTCAAATTACACAACAGATGTTTCAAAATTAACGACATGAAGGTCTCTTTGGACGACCAAACCAAAATTGTCAGGAAAGAAAAACACACGTACACACGCGCGCGCACCCAGAGCTGCAATGATGCCACCTGTCCAGCAGGTGGAAGTACAGACTTTGTAAACAACTTCAATACGTGGCTGTGAGACATTAATGGGTCAGTCTGCCGAGTATTTTTTTGAGCTTATTTGTTTTAACAGGTGTCGTCAGCTCCTCTATGGACGCTGAGCTTTTTGTCTTTGCTATATTAAAAAAGTTAACTATGAATTCATTAAGTCTTACTTTGCTCACTGTTATATGGCTGTGGCTTCTATCATGTTGACGATGTTGATGACTGCTCTTAATATAGTCTAAGGATATACAAAAAATAGATAGAGATAAAGAAATAGAGCTCCACTGGAAGCATCCACATTGAGGCACTTACATCTAAGACTGTTGCATGCACAATGACATAAGCAGGAGTTTATTATATCTACTGGGCCAAAGTCATCTTTCTATTAGCTTTGTCATTTCCAATGCAGCTCTGGCCAAGTATTACTCTTGACCTACTTTGTACTCTGCAATTCTTCCTCTGAGAGCCTGATAAGGAGCCATTGCTTTGACCTTAAAGACACTGCATATGAGAATGGGCCATAAATACCATCACTTCACAATCACATGACAAGTCAAATCGTATTTGACCAATTCAGACTCAACAGTCTTTTTGGACATTGGTTTTGCCATCTTTTAGGAGGGAACTGAGTTTCTAGAGTCCAAACGATGCTTCCTCTGTCATTACAACCTGGCCCAACTGCACACTTTGATACAAGATGTGGACATTAACACCTTTTGATCTAAGATTAGGTTCAATGGAAGTCCAGGGGAAAAAAAACATGCTCTTGAAATTTGAGATTTTAAGTTTATAAATAGAAATGGAAGGTATATCAATGGCTGTCAAGAGTAATTACTTGGACTGTAAGGGAAGAGCAGTGTAACCAAAATGTTATTTCAAAACAAGACAGCTGAAAACATCATTGTATTATCCTGCGTCTACCTGTTTTTTTCTAAAGACAAAAACAATTTTTTTTTCCATCTAGAAAAAGATATGCCAAATATTATTTTAAATGTACCTATAAGTTATCAATAAATGAGGGAGTCTATAGAAAATTATTATTCGTTATTTCTCATACTTTTTGTAATTAAAAAATCCTCAATATAAAAGAATAAACAAGAAGTCAGAACATCTGAGTAGGCACTATATTTGATGACCTTGATCATATATTATGAATTCTATAAACCAAGGCAATCAATAGGGGTATGAATGACAAATTCATGAACCCCATCGATGATTATTGGGAATTCCCTATAAGCAGCCGGCGTTTTAAACAGAAGACCATAAAGAGTAGTCATGGATTTAAATCAGGCTACATGTAATATTTCTCTTTCTCAGACTTCAGCTCCTCTCATTCTACCTCTTAGTCTGGATGGTGGCTACAAATCTACCATTACAGTGTCTCAAGAGGCTGAATTCAAACAAAAGGCCCTGGTTGCTGCCGGTGCGTCTCCTTCCGCTCCTGCACTGTTATTGTGGGAGAATGTCCTTCCTGGCGTCCCTGTTGCTCCAGGCCCAGGGTTCGCCAGGAGGGCTCCATCTGTGAGGGGAAAAGGTATGGTCACTTTTGATGAAGCCCAGACTCCCCCGTATGCCGAGATAACGCGGACAGAATCGCGGAATTCAAGCTTCCTTTGATAAAGCTGAGAAACGAAAGTGTCAGAAAGCAGCCAAACACCCATTTTTTTGTTGCTCCTTGGAGGAGTTTCCTGTGTTATCAGCTCCCATCTGGCACTTTCTAAAACAAAGTGAACCAAATTTCATGTTTGCACAGCCACACACACTTCATGACCCAACGTATGAATTATGTAGATAACCAGTGAAGAGAGAGATCTTATAAATGTCAGTCATTGATTTATTCAACATGTAGAACAATATTCTAGTGTTAATTTTGATAAAATATTGCTTGCTGTCCAATAATGTATCTACGTTCAGAGGACACATTAACTGATAGGAGAAGATTGTGTTTTTGGAAAAGAACATTTTTGTACATTTACTCTGAAGGAGGACCAGAGGACTTGGTTCCCCACTGTTAAAACATCTGAAATATCTTTCAAAATATTTTCAACACTTCAGCAAAATGAGGTTTGATGGCAGGATGAGGACACAATTCAGAAGGTAAAAGGCAGAATATTAAAAATGAAGTAAATTGAAATTACAATGGTGGGGGAAAACAAAAGCAAAGACGCAAAACATAGATGGAAAATAGAAAAACAGAGACACTGCAGACAAAACAAAATTACAAACTTTGCTAAAGAAAGCTAATACAGGCCAGCCACGTGACAGCAGACAGGGAGCTGATTGATGGAGAGGGCTGACAAGACCAGTAAACTTATTGGACTCAGGTTATCAGGGGAGAAAGGCAGGAAAACATGGAGACATGAAGGGACACAGGGATACAGTCAATCTGAAAACACTGTTTACGAATTCACAATGAAAACCTGATTGAACAATTTTTTTTTTTACCAATTTGTGTCAAAAGTGTTGGAGGGGCTTAGAAGATGGTTTTCTTTCATTGGCGGAAGAGTCAGAGGACTCACCCACTGATGTGTATACAAGTTCTACATTTTTAAAAGTGTGGAGCAGTATTAAACAATATTATACTCAATAAACCATGTTCTCTGTATAAATAAAGGTTTTGCTGCTCTGGAATGCAACTAAAAGGTAAAACAAGAAGTAAATCATAACAACTTGGTATGAAACTATCAAAATAAAGCAGGATATTTTTGAATCAAACAAATGCAGCCTCAGGGCGGCACAGGCTAGTGTCTACCAGAGCCAGCCTCGGGGGGGCAAGGGCCACTGTCTCCCTGAGCCGATCCTAAGCCCGGATAAATGCAGGGGGTTGCGTCAGGAAGGGCATCTGGTGTAAAACTTGTGCCAAAACCAAACATGCGAATCGAATCGACCGGATAGATCGAGGCCCAGGTTAACAACGACTGCCATTGGTGCCGATAACCTACAGGGTACCAGTGGAAACTGGGCTACTGAGGGTTGAAAAAGGAGAGGAGGAAGGCATATTCAGAAGCAGAGAGAGAAAATGAAAGGCAAGAGTCTGGGACTGAGAGTAGGGATTTTGAATATTGGGACGATGACGGGAAAAGGAAGAGAGTTGGTTCACATGATACAGAGAAGGAAGGTGGATATACTGTGTGTCCAGGAGACCATGCGGAAAGGTAGTAAGGCCAGAAGCTTAGGAGCAGGTTTTAAGTTGTACTATCATGGTACTGACAGGAAGAGAAAAGGAGTAGGAGTTAGTAGAGGGGAGGAGTGTTGTATGGTTTTCAGGGAGTACTTGGTGTGTCGTGTGGAAGGAAAGTAGATAAGGAGATTTAATGGTGGAATGAGGAAGTGCAGGAGTATATACAGAGAAAGCGGTTAACAAAGAAGTGGGACACTGAGGAGACAGAAGAGAACAGACAGGAGTACAGGGAGATGCAGCGTAAGGTAAAGATCGAGGTAGCAAAGGCAAAACAAAAGGCATACGATGACTTGTATGCTTGTTTGGACAGTAAAGAGGGAAAGAATGATTTACAAAGGATTGCAAAACAGAGAAATTGAGATTTAAAGGATTTACAGCAGTTCCGGTTGATTAAGGACAGAGAGGGAAATATTTTGACAATGTTCAAAGAGTGATTGAAAGAGTACTTTGAAGAGTTGATGAATAATGAAAATGAAAGAGAGGGAAGGGTAGAAGAGGGGATGATTACAGACCACAAAGAAGCAGAAATTAGTAAAAGTGAAGTGAGGAAGGAATTGAAGAGTGGAAAGGCAGTTGGTCCTTATGATATACCCTTGGAGGTATGGAAGTGTCTAGGAGAGGCAGCGGTAGAGTTTCTGGTTAGATTATTCGACAGGATCTTAGAGATTGAGAAGATGCCTGAAGAGTGGAGAAGTGTGATCGTGCCCATTTTTAAGAATAAGGGAGATGTGAAGAATTGCGGTAAATATAGAGGGATAAAGTTGATGAGCCATACAATGAAGTTATGGGAAGGAGTCGTGGAAACAACACTGAGAGCAGAAGTCGGCATTTGTGTGCAGCAGTATGACTTCATGCCTAGAAAGTGTACTACAGATGCAGCATTTGCTTTGAGAATGCTAATAGAGAAGTACAGAGAAAGTCAGAGGGAGCTGCATTGCGCTTTTGTAGACCTAGAAAAAGCATATGACAGGGCACTGAGAGAGGAACAGTGGTATTGTATGAGGAAGTCTGGAGTGGCAGACTTCCTCAAGTATGTTAAACTGGTGCAGGACATGTATGCTGGCTGTGAGACAGTGGTGAGTCGGGCTGTCGGTGTAACAGAGAAGTTCAAGGTGGAGGCGGGACTTCATCAGGGATCAGCTCTAAGCCCCCTCTTGTTTGCAGTGGTGATGGACAAGCTGACAGATGACCATGGTGGACCATGGTGTTTGCAGATTACATTGTTATCTGTAGTGAGAGCAGGGAACAAGTTGAGGAAAATCTTGAGAGGTGGACGCATGCTCTGGAAAGGAGAGTAATGAAGGTTAGTTGCAGCAAGACAGAATATACGTGTGTGAATGAGAGGAACCCGGGTGGAACAGTGAGGCTACAGGGAGTGGGTTTCCTCCGGGTTCTCCGGTTTCCTCCAACAGTCCAAAAACATGCGGCAGGTTAATTGGAAAAAAATGGGTAAATTGCCCCGAATGAGTGAGTGAGTGACTGGTTGTCTGAATATGTGGCCCTGCGATTGACTGGCTACAGGTCCAGGGTGTACCCCGCCTCTTGCCCGTTGACAGCTGGGATAGGCTCCAGCATCCCCTGTGACCCTGAGTGCATGATAAGCGGCAGACGGATGGATGGATGGAAGAATGGATAGTTTAAATATGACTGAATTAAACAAATTAACAACAAGTTACATGACAAACCACTAGGTTTAATTGAATACTATTGTCCAGTTACATCTGGTTTCTACATCTGCTCAGCCTGTGTGCCCGGGGGGCAATTTTTAAATCTCTAAACAAGATGATGATTTACTCCTGACGAGATATAAATAGTAATATCCCTCCAGAGGACCCACAGATATTTGCAGTCTCTCAGCTCACATCCTCGAGTGACATCTCTTGACTCATTTCCATTCACACGCTCGTCCTGAGCGATACTCATTTCAGAAATTATTTGAAACATGCTTCATCTTCATGTTGCAGCATCACAGGGGAAGATTTGGTTTAATTTCTTCACATGTTGCTATAAAGTATGATTATAATTACGCAACTGCTTTCCCGGGAGCTGAGCAGTCTGGGCATCTTCTCAGCGGTCGTTAAGAGTGAAAAAATAACTGGAGAGTCAAAAGTGGCTGTTCCCCATGGATGCAGGAATATAATTTGATGTATCTGAAAAAATAAAATATTTTGCTTGTCTGGATGTCTTTAACTCTAGTCTGGAATCTGGCCGCTTTGAGCTGTGAATGGGAGCCTTTTTTCCTCTTTTAGTCCCACTAATTTGGAACTGATCAGACTTTAAGGGCACTTGAGGAGGGAATCAGAGGGGATTTTAATCTCTTTTTAATCTCACTAAAAACCACAAACACTGACCTCAGCTCACTCTGTTCACCCCATCTAACTCTCATCTTAACCCCTGCCCTGACAGCTTAGCTGGGTGACCAGAGCCAAAGCACATTCAGCTGAAATCAACAATGAGAGGTGAAAGGTTCTGGAGATCAGGGAACTGTATGGAGGAACTTTTCTCAAGGGACTGTTGGAATCCGGCTGCTCGTCAAGGAGCAGCCATACAGGAGGGTGATGTCAGGCAGGTGTGAAGCGCCATTTGTCAGCCTTTTAGTGACATAGTTGGTCTACTATTTGCCCGTACTCGCAAGCCCCTCGTTCCCAAGTGCAGAGGTCTATGTATCACCAGCTTCTGGACCTTGCTTCTTCAAGTTCCCTGCCCCATCAGTGGATGCCAGCACCGTCCTGCTTGGCCTCCTGGTAGCGACCTTGCCTCTCTGAGACTCCCTTGACTCCAGAGACAACATGGACCCAGCACAGCCCTTTATTCACCTTCTTTTCAATAAATCCCTGAAAACACCTTACCACCTGAGAGTGTTCTTGGATTTGGGTCAGATACCTGCAATTACCATGACCTGGACCTCAATTTTCAGAGATTTTTTTAACTGTTAAGTTCAGGCACATTTCACAGCCATTTCATCATAAAAAAATCCGACCGTGGATCAAGGACTTGTTCTTTTAAATAGAAATAAACAAATAACGACAGCTATAACATAAAAACTAAAAGCACAGTTATTTAATATACGTCTCTTGAAATTTTGCACTTACTATTTTTTGTTGTGCTTGCCTATTTTTTAATTAATAAATGTATTTTTGAAGAGATGGGGTAATACATTTATAATTTCATGTACTTTTTTTTTCTCCTTTCTGAGCTACCCAAAGTTGAATGTTTGTTATTATTGGACACATAAAGACAATCTTTCACATTTTCTAGTCATGTGACTTATTTTTTTCTCTTGACAGGGTGGTATTTAAAGCTCATACTATTTACTCTTCAAAATATTTATGTGTTTTGGAAACTAATGTGACTCAGTAGGCGAAGTAAAATAAACCCGTAAATAAAAATCCATGAATGGAATATACTCTCAAGCCACTTTACACCGAAAAATAAAATAGTTTCCTCTCAGAGGAATTTGATGAACGGAATTTGTCATAGACCATGAAAATGTAGTACTTTGTGCTGTTATTTTTCTTCTATTTTCCTTGCCTTATTTTGACTGGCTTCCCTGGTGGGGTAATTGGGATTTGTGGAATGGGATTTAAGTATATTTTTGACCCCAAAAAATGTACTTAACCGATGAAAGATGATGAGAGAAAGTCTTGGGGTTCCCATGCATCCTGGAAAAGCTGGAAAACAAGGAAACTGAGAGAAAAAGCCAACCATTTGCAATTCCTGTGCTGTGCCTGAAAAAAGGTGTCCATGCCATACACATTTATCAATTCATATTTATAAATTTCCAGACCTTCTCAGGATATTTTTTTTCTTTTTACTTTTTTGGATAACATATAACAAACAATTCAATTTCCATGAATACAAAAACAAGAGCAGACCACCTCTTTGTTAGAGTAAAATAACTAAAATCAAACAATGCCTAAAGCTTTGTATTTGCAAAGAAGCCAACAGTTGTCGTGATGGTGGAACAAAAACATGTCAAGCAATGATCAATTTCAAGTCTCTTTAAAACTTCAATTAGAATAGGTATGGGAAGGAAATTAATTTTCCTGCTGTGCTTTGAGTGTTTTTTAATATTTTTTTTAAATGTACTAGCACATGACAGAAACGGCATAAATCTTCCCACTTGACACAACTGCAGGTTCTGACACAAATGTTTGCTGATATTTATTGTTTTTTTCATAATACAAGTTGATTTTAGTTTTTATTATAAAAACAACAACTCAGCACCAAAAATACAAAACAAAACAGATACAATCGTAGCTGAACCTCTCTCTCAGCACTTACACTGAATGGGACATATTACTACCGGTTGTATCCTCTAGGTTATTGCTGAGTACCTCCTGACAAAGTCCTAGAGTAGCAGTCGTCATATATGTTGGGAACCCTGGTAGCAAGGGGGAACCCTGGTTCTACTCATCAAAGTTAATAATGCAGAAATAATTAGCCACGTTCACTCTTAGATCCTCTCTCTATGTCCAGCTGCAACAATGAGATTTGACTAGGACTGACCGTGGATGAGCTGGATAGTTTAAAACCTGCAGACCAAGTAGCGCTGTATTACCTCTTCTCGCCAGCAGGTTGCACTCACTGCTTTTGTCTGCCAGCCAGTTGACCCTTTGCGGGCATCTGCTGGGAACCCCAGAGTACACAGACTCAACTGAATTACAGTAACTGCAACAGTTTTGTGGTCTTGGAAATGAATACAGAAAATGTAGAGACACAATATTTGGCCTCCCAAGCTGACTGAATCATATACATTGATCATGCGGTTGCTTCATTTTCTCATAAAGTGATCCTGTGGTTGAAAAATCTGTTTTTCTGTCAGCGCCATTCCTGAATTTTGGCAAGCCTGCCCTCGAAAATGCATTGGATTATGTTGCGTTATGTTAGCGTTGGAGGGATGTTGGATGCTCCAAAGTGCAAAAGTTCAAATCGCATCACATAAAGGGGAAAAGAAAAGGGGGATTAAAGCCATTTTTCAAATTGCTTTTTCATTTCTAATTACATAATAATATGGATGGGGACTGTGAAAAAAACAACCTGATAACTTTTTATAATTCTGTCAGTATGAAGCTGCTAATATTCAGAGGCTCTCCAAGGGTATATAACCATAAATTATTGCAAAAATATCTATAAGCACAGTCATCTGAAAATGGCCCCACAATTATCTGTCAATAAGCTAAATGTTTCTTTGAAAGAATATAAGAAAGAAAAAAATTATGACTCACAAGTCAGCAAGTAGTTTTTGTTAACATCTGGAAGGGAAAATTGAGGTTCACACTTCTAGTCCTTCATTTTGCAGGCCAAGATTTGAAACTTTTTTTTGTTTTTTTTTCATCTAGTTCAAATAAGAGGTGGCCTTCCTTCTCTGCCAGAAGCTGGCTCCCCACTGGCACCAGGGGCCCCCTAAACTTGTGCATTACTTGATAAATAGCCAGCCATTTCAGATCACTTCCAGGATGTTTAGACTGTTCGAAAACAGTTTGAGTTCCAACTTAGTGCCCTACAGTATCCAACCTCTGAGTACACAGTCTAACTGCATCATATCTTTTATTTACCAGTTGCTTTTACTCCACATGAGACATGTAAGCTTTGTATTTAACACATCCCGTTTTGGGGTTGGGCACCTTGCTCAAGGGCTTTCCTATCCTGATATTCCAATCAGTTTTCTTTGATCACTTCTCTAGCATTTGCTTGCCCCTCAACAATAAGACCAGACCTGGGAAGCTCCTTGTGGAGTGGCTACAATCTTGGTGTTGTTCCAAACTCAATTTCACTGCCCAAAACTCAATTTTTCAGCATCAACTTGAATATTGGATCCCAATGAATTTTTGGAGCTAAACCAATGAAATATTTGCTTTTCATGACCAGATGTGAAAATGGAAGTGATACATGCAACGGCTCATTCTGTGCGTTTTGTGTGGAGCCCCCACCCCAATGGTGTATGAACAATCTTGCCAGGAAATGGGATAGAGGGTGAAATATCAGCGATTAAATGGCCACAGGGTTTAGGAAGAAGCAGATCTTAGATATTAATGAACAGTGTGCAAGAGACAAGTGATCGGCGCAACCACGTCTTTCCATGGATGGTGTAGGTTTCTCTGTGCTCTCCGGTCAAAACATTACAAGATGATTTGTACTTCTCAACTAAGAGCTCTGAAACATCACCAGCTGGTTGCAGCTTTAGAGGAACTCCTTAAATGCAATCACATCATTGTATTAAGGTACAATAATAAGGCTGCAAAATGAAGCTCCATATGAATGTGGGCTTCTGGATTTTAGGATTTTGAAGTACTGCAGTATAAATACACTTTTCATTACAAAAATGTTGTTCTTTAATTGAAATTTCTGTTGGTTACTTTTACAGCCTAAAACCACAGCTATAATCCACTGTCACCAACCGCCATCATATTTCATGGTAAAAGTGTCAGTAAAATATTGTGCGGCAATTCACGACTGAGGTATTTCCCTCAGAAGTTGCTGGAGAGCACAATGGAGCTCAGCAAAGAGCAAATATTGGATAAGATAGACTCAAACACCAAAGAGATGCTGCTGTTTTCCTGGTGATTCAATGGATGGAGGAAAAATATTTTCAGCTTCATAAACATGAATAATCATGTTGCTATAGGCTGGTGTACCACCTATGAGTGGTCCAAATGTTATGTGAGTGTTTTGTTTTTGTGAGGTGGCTGAACATACTAAAAAAGGTTGTTATATTACCTTTTGTCAAAAAAGTGTTTAAACAAACTTCTTCTGTCCTGCGAGATGGATAGTGGTCAAAGAGGGTTCTTGTTTTACTTAACAGCGCAACTGAATTACATACTAGATCCGTTAACACATCTCAAATCTGACGAAAATCACCTCAAACAGTGCAGAAGATCCTTCTTCATTCCGAGAGTCCAAACATGTGTGTCTCCCTTTTCTTATATTGCACTACGACTCAGTGGATAACAGAGAAAAACTATGCAAAACTGACCCAGGAGAATAAAATTCTGTACTAGGAACACCTGTACAGATCTATACCAGATGAGGGAGACATTGATAGATAGATAGATAGATAGATAGATAGATAGATAGATAGATAGATAGATAGATAGATAGATAGATAGATAGATAGATAGATAGATAGATAGATAGATAGATAGATAGATAGATGTACTTTATTCACCCCATCACTGTGAAATTATAAAGAAGGTGGATAAATGTCAAGTTGCAGGTGGTTATTATTTTTGACTTTTCACTTAATGTTGTTCATTTTACAACTTTATTAAATTTCATGAGACTTTTCTATTTACATGTAAATTTGAAATAGATAATATATAGTCTATTCACTTAATTGCTTTTTATTGTCACATTTAAATGGAGATGTAAGGCAATTTCAGTTATATGTTTTAATTGTCAAAACAGGCTACTTGTTTATTTAATAAAATCAATATTGTTATAAACTAATTTTGAAACATTTACAGTCTGGTATTTGAATAAACACGCTTAATGTTAGTTTATCATGTCTATGTTGTTGCACACAGATCTGTCCGTCACACAGGTTAATTGTTTTGTGTTTGCATGGACCGTACAATGAATCATTCACCAGGGGCTCAGTGAACCCAAGGAACCGATGCAAACCGCTCCTCTGGAATTAACTTCTTCTTAGTCACAGATATGTGAAAAAGGTGGTGCTTCACTGTCGATTGGCTTCCAAAGTGAGTTGAATGTTCCCTCGTGAATAGGAGAACATATCCCAGCATGCAATTGGATGATAAAAAGCAACAAAGGGCTTTTAGGAGCTCTGCTTGGAGAGCAAGACTATATTTCTACAGTACAATGCTTGTCGTCATCCAACAAACATGCTGGGAGCTGTCCCCATTGTGTCAGTAACCCCTGTAGCCCGCCATGTAAACATCCCTTTTGCACTCCATCATAACTATATTCAGACCTGGAACAGGAAGTGATTTCATATTCAACATCCGCTCCAGTCTTCCTCTCTCAGGTGGTCAACCTTCCCAGCTGCCTATGTTCCAGACCGAGGAAAAGATTGAGGAATGAAGGCACAGTCTGGGGCTGCAACTGGGCCACGCTCTTAAATGGTGAAACAACAGTCATATACATTTTTTATAAATTGTTGGAGTCACAGTTCCCGCCATCAAATTACCAATGTCCACTGACCTGTCACAATTACTACAATCTTTTTCTGCTTTTTTTTTCTCATCACTTTTATTGCTAAAGGTGAGGACATTACTTACTTAAAAGTTTGTCAACCAAATCTTGCATGGAGTTGCTGCAGATCCTGACACAAAAATTCAAGGATCACTATAAAAGGGGTTTTGACAAGTTCTTTCTCTTTTTAATGACTGAAGATGATTCTGTAACTTTTGGCCAGTCCTCATATCTTACACCTTTTTTTAATACATCTTTTATACATTTCATATATTTAAACCTTTATATATTTAATTTATCTTTTTTTGGTCATTATACTCTTCTGTATTTGTGTATCATACCGCAGAAGTAGCATTAACAATTTCGTTGTAACAGCTATGTTTCAATGACATAAAAAAAAAGCATTCTGATTCTGAATTCTGAACTGCTGAGGTAACAGCTTGTCATTGGCACACTTTTTATTGAAATAAACAAGAAATTTATGATGAATAGTATGTGGGGCTGGCAGATGTGCAAAGTGAAATTGAAATAGACATTTGATAAACTTCTGTCATTGCTGAGGTATATTATCAGGAAACCATATACTCACAAGAACACAATTTCTGGTTCCAATAGTTTTCTATCAGTTAAAAGAGGACATCAAAATTCCTCAGAAAGGGCATAAGGGTGAAGCATAGCTTGCTAGCCATTTTCACACTGTCTTGCTTTCATGGAACAGGTACATCCCATCTAGAATGCATTAACGAATCATTCTAAATTATTTCCACATAATGTGTATATGTATGTAAATACCAATCTATTTCAACATAGTTGAATCTAGCTTTTCCCACATTTCACTATAAAATATATGGTACACCTACTTGGTGTGTTTTACATTGTTCTTAAACCATTTAGTTGCACAAGGCATTTTATGATGATTGCAGTTTATTGTTACAATGTGTATTGAACAATAGGTCACTGTGTATGTTGTTTGCTTTGCTTTTGAGAATTGTAATTTCTTTCATTTGTGTATATATTTTTGTATATAAGCTATCAAAAAAAGCATATACCAACAAATAAATTAGGGGTAGAGGTATGAAGCTTAAGAAATCTTTCCATCAATTTAAAGCACTTTATAAAACAGTTTAGTTGTAACCTTATTTTTAAAACACCGATCTTTACATTCACAGCACTTTTGGGACTATAATATTGTGTTTGAACAGTAACACTACTCACTCTTTCAATCCCCCGTCGAGGCGCCAACTTGGTGTGAGTTAATCATACCAGCACAAAAGCAATGAAGCTGAACAGCAGTCTTATTATTATAATGTTTTTTTTAATTCTGACCACATGACAAATTTTCCCCAAAACGATTGCCCGTGACCAAGGACATGAAATGCAAATGAAAAAACAATAATGCAGAGAGGCATCACGATCATATAAACCTTGATTAACAGAGTTTTACAGCTGGCTGGAAAAGAATTATAACTATTTATATGTTGGATGTTTTAAATCCAAAGACACGAGGCAATTTTATCTAAATGTAAGTTTCCGGTTGAAAGTTCAGACTGAAGGTTTATTTTTATGGTAAGAAGCAGTGAAAGGACACAAACAGACAAACACACCTGTGGCCTTCAAGGTAATGGACCCTTTCAGTGTGTTTCCTTGGGTATGTGAGCAGAAGGCTCACATACCCGAGGAAGAGAGTTAAATAAACACACGCTCAATCGGGAGCACAGGTGCCTTCAAGCAAATGAGTTGAAATTCTACTTGCTTGCTAAGGAGTACAAAACAAACTTTATGACAAGTTGCAGTATAATTAAACCTGATGATGGGAATGGGTGATTGCATTGTTTTTTTTGAGCAGCTACATTGATTGGGAACGCAACGATTCTGAACTGAACAATAGACACAGGAGTGAGTTATCCATCCACCATCTGTGGAAACCTGCTGGGAGACAGGCTTGGGAACAACATGCCACAGACGGAGGAGTAACGGATGAAATAAGGAAAACTAAAATAAATTAAAAGATGAAGAAGCAGCAGGTGGAGTGAAAAGGACAAATAAGCTCTGGGATAGTTTGACACCCACCTGCTCGGCTGGATGTCCTACAGCTACTGACAGATCAGTCAGGAGTGTTTCTCCAGTCAGGTTCCTATTGGAGGATGAGGCTTCCTCCTAGTTTGGAAACACAAATATCTGGCCTTTAAACTTGAAAATGCTCAGAATAATGTGTTTTATATTAACAATGCTTTGGACGTTTTGCAAAATTCACTGAAATCCTAAATTCAATGTGATCCTTTCCAGATAGTTTCAGCGTAATTTGTAAAGATTCTGAAATTTGAAACCAGCAACAAAAAAAAGCTGAAAATTGCATGAACAGAAGAAGGAATTATCATTTGGTTCTGTCAGAAAGACTTTATTTTTGGATTGCTTTATTAATTTCATGCTCATTGTTTCATTAGCTCAGTTATTTTACTTGATTTTGTTGTGAAAGAATGTGCCGTATCATCTGACAAGGTCTACAAATGCACAAATGAATGAGAATCCCAGAACATCTATGGTGGCCAGCAATGGTTATTTCAACAAAAATATTAACTGTTTGTGAAGAAAACCTACATAGAATACTGCAAATGTTGCCAATTTCAAACCATTATTGTTCAATAAAGTTCAGTGTATGACTTTTTTCCTGAATGCATCCAAAATGAATGAAGAAAACACATCAAATAAACAGCAGAAAGCAGCATGGAGGGCAGTGAGGATAAAATAATTATGAACAGATGAGCATCATTACAATTCTTTGAAATATCTTTAAACTCAATCTATTCAGTCTGTTTTTTGAAATGAACCAGGGCAAAACCCCATCCCCCCAGTAGGAAGTAAACAGCCTATTCTCCCTTCTCCCCTCTGGTAGGACATACAGTTCACTGTATGTCAGCACTACCAGCCATAGGAACAGTTTTTTTTCTCACAGCCAGTCATTCTCCTAACCACATAAATCCCCACAACACCCTACATACCATCTTATACGCTGAAAAAAAATCTGACCTGATTATTACTTCTTCATTATAGATAATATATTGATCACAATGAAGACTTTTTACCTTCTCACATCACCAAACATTGTCACTATCTGCTGATTATTGCACATACTGTGAGTCACATCCCGTCGTTAATAACATGCATAATGTATCTATGCAGATATGTTTATCCACATTTTATTATTCTCTTTGCGCTACCTCACTGAACCCTTTATCCATGTGGATTAGTGTTTAATTACTTAACTCCTCACCCTCTACACTTAGTATTTTGTTGTCCAGTCTTTGTTTACCTCCACATCAGGGTGTAAATTCCATGTATCTGTGAACATAATACACCACTGAACTGGATTCTGAGTCTGATTCTCATTGTAAGCATGACCAGTGAAGACTGATATCAATGACAATTGTGTACACTTCCCTCTCGGGCAGGGTTCGACATTCACAGGTGTCTGGTGTCTTTTTGACCAGTGGAACTGCTGTATTATCGAATTATAGAGCATGGTTACAGTGTCGTATTAATTCTTTGCAGGTTTTATCTAAGCCTGTGTCATAATTAATTTATTGCTGGAGGCCTATTGCTGACATAAAGCTTGAAACTGAATTTAAGTTATTAAAGAACCATGGTAAACCTTTCTGCAAATATCAGTATTATGTGTGCTCCTACATGCTTGTCTTGAGAAAGGAAGATCTCTTTATATCTTTTTACATCACAATGGGAATTAGATCATCCGTATTGTCTTTGACGATGTCTAAAAATCTGTCAACCTCTCCTCCTGTAAGATTTCCTTTCCTGATGCTGCATCTGAGTAAGCCGCTGTTCACATTCTTTACAATTGTTTCTTCTACAACACTACAGTGTGCCATTGTTGTTGGCTTTTACTAGGGAGACCAACTGTCTTAAAATGGTGTTAGCCGCAGTGTTTTCTTAAAATAGGACCCCCGGAAAGTGGAGCGAGGTATGTAGTCATCAATTTAAGTGCAAGTACTATTATAAACCTTGATGATATTTTACTGCTTATGGGCTGGATTCAGTTATTACCTGATCCCGGAATATACAGCTTTCATTACCATTAATTCAACAATGCCATGAGCCAGGTACACTTTTTTTTTTTACTAAATGGTATATCTGTGGTATGTAGTGCTGTGCTTAGGGCCACAGTTTCTTTGTGCAAAGAACTTTCCAAACAAGAACTGAGTAAGCCTCTAGGGTGAGAGGTGAGAGGTCTTCAAGTAGAGAAAGTTAGTCTGGTTACCACGTTAAGGATTGACTAGCACCTGGATGACTGGGAACCTTCTAAGACGTATCCATGATAATGGTGCACTTCATCACAAACCTACTAAAAGCTATGAGGACACTCAATAGACAGCAACAAAAAGAAGAGTTTAATTGCTTTAACTTCGGTGATCAAGATGGGGAGGGAAACACGGCGGAGGGGCATCTGCAACCTTTATACTTTTCAACTCTGGGAATTCTTTTCATTTACTGTCCCTCATTTGCTCTAAGACCCCTTCCTCCACACCCACAAACACACACACACAGTTCATGTTGTAAAGAGAGAGAGAGTCACAAACACTTGGTTCACACTGAACGTGTCTCAGCTCAAACAGCTGATGGAACTTGTACTGATAAGATCCACTGGTGCAGCTGAGGATCACTGGTCAAACACCATCTGTACGAGTGTGTGTCTGAACCTTTATCCCCCTCTTTAAACTCACTACCCCCCTGACCTCCATGAATCATTGTCTCTCAGGGACACACACGGGCATAAGACATAGAGACAAAGAAAAACATACACAAATTATTTAGAAAATCAAAGTACAGTGAATGATTTTTTTCCTGAATGCATCCAAAGTATCTTAAAAAAAAAATTCAAAAGAGGAAAATTTCAGCAGGGACACTTCAAGAGAATTTTCACCAGGTTTCGTGAGGAGCATTAGTCTGATGGTTTGCCTAAAAATCATGTTGTGCCATATCGTGGCAGTCACTTTTGACTGTCCCATTTTCATGCGAAGCCTGCTTTACGTTTAACCTGATCATTCTCTAAGCTCCTGCCGACAGGCGCTCTGCAAAGACAAATGAGCTCGCAGAGACACTTTAAAAAGGGGGAACCTTGCGCCCTGCCTTTGGCCTGCTGCAGGAGGGGGAGTTGCCCTTGTTGCTCTCATTAGAAAGCTTTGAATTTCACCACCAGAGCTGGAAGCATTAAGTCACATTAGAAACTGAGCCATAGAGATTTTCACTCTGTGAAATGTTTGTACCTAATCATCTTCAAATCAACTTATGCTGCCTGCTCTGTTCTTGCATACATTACATGCAGGAAAATAGTGCTGATTGTGCCAATGACAAGAACAAGAATCATTAAGGCATGGAGGGATAGAAACATAATTATCTTAATCTGTTAAACAGGAAAACCCATCGTCTGGCTTGCTTCGTGACTTTAAGTGATATTTTGTGGCAAGCCAATGTGACCACTGAAGACCCAAACTCAATATTCTTGAGTGATCAACAAAAATAAACTTCTGACAAGGCTCTCTTTCCCCTCCTGCAGAGAAAGGCAGAGGGGGAAACCTATCATCTTTTTCTTATTTCCTTTTCAACAAAGTCAGGGTCAGGACCCCAGGGGATAACAAGACAGAAATATTGGGGGTCAAGTGACCCCAAATAAATAAAATGATCTGAAGATAAGCTTCAAATCACCCAAAATTGGTAAGGAATCACTTGAAAATTGAGCTTGATATTAAATAAGATGAGCAGAAGATGCTTGGGCTCATGTATTCTTAACACCTTTATTTTGGGGATTGGGCCCTGAGAAGTTTGCGACCCCAGCTCTACATAGCCTTTTCACCGCAATAGACTTTACACACACAAATGTGCAAGTTCCCCCCCTGCAGAAATCACAACACAAGATATCTATTATAAACATTTTCGGTGTTGATAGAACAGCAATTTATGAGGGAATTTTACCATCAAACAGACCAGTCTCTTTGACTATCTGCTTTTCTACATTGTACATTTCTAATTCCACCGCTGTCGCACAGCATGGTTTTATAGAGCCTTTATCCCTGCTATACCCCCCCCTGTCCATCCCCTCATGTATCAGCCCGCAATATGAGTCATGTATTATTGTAGTGTTAACTCAGGGAAGCACCGGTTAACCGGAAGATCTGCATCTGGAGATTGAGCCAGTAACTAGATGATGCTTCCTGTCTCCCACCCCCCAATTCCCCTTTTAATGCCGCCTACTGAAGCATTAAGTCAACATTAAAGCGACTCATGCTATAGTTTTTTGAAAATGACAACCAGCACGTATAATCAGTCATTGTGTGGCGTCTTGTTTTACCTGTACAATCATCGAAAAGGAGGAAATAGAGAACTTCTAAGGTTTGTATATCTTAAAGAAAGAAGCAATAGGTCATTAGTCACCCTTGACTTGAATTGTGACAAAATAAGCAATGCCAAGAATAGTGCAGACTTTAACACAAGGGTCTGTCCTCCACCTCTGCCTATGACAGCAGAACTCACTTGTAAAATAAAAAAACAGAGTGGAAATATGATTGTATTTTCGAATGAGCTGCATTTATCAAAATTAAGCAAAAGTGATAAAGAATTAAACTCTGACTAGGATTTCAACAGCTAAATATTCATGAGCGGAAAATACAAGCCGTGGGAAAGCTCTGATTGCAAATAACTAATTATAGATTTTTTAATTGTTTGGAATCAAATCAGTAAATAAAAAAAAAAGCATTTAAGTCAAAATCAAACGAGAGGATTGCAAATGGTAATATGATTGTTCTGTCAAAGGAGTATATTGAACCAAAGGTAAAGGCGTGACGTCAAAAAAAAACATGCTCTTATTTCAAGCACTGAGTGTATTTCATTTGCCTCCTCGTAAAGCCTTCAGATAAATGCCGTTATACTGTAATGTTAGTGTGAGGCAATCAGACCTCAGCTCAAAGAATTGAAGAGATTTTATTTCCATCTGCATTTATAACTTCCTTTGATTCTGCTCTGATTTCACTCATTCTTTAAATGTAACTTGCAACGCCAGTTTTTCTCTCACCTCAGGAAATTATAACTAAGATTTTGGTAATTGCGTCCTACTTCTGATGTGGTTCATCAGCGATTATAATTTAGCCTTACAGGAATGCAGTTTAATTTTGTTTCAATTAAATATCAGTAAATATTCATCTGGCAGGATTGTGATGTTTGTGTTAGCACTGCTATATATAGATAATGAACTAATTGATGGATGAATGAATACATGAGTGAATGAATGATTTGAATAACAATGATTGAGTCTGGAATATTTACCATCCCAGTGATTTAAAGACTTATTATTATTATTATTATTATTATTATTATTATTATTATTATTATTATTATTATTATTATTATTATTATTATTCAGATTTGATTCACGTCCCATCCAATCTTCCCGTGTAACTTGTAATTGGTTGATGTTAAATGCACATTTTGTTTTTTGAATTAAATTACAAAAGCATTTAGAAGCAAGGGTAGAAATATCACATACATTGTAAGAAATTGCTTCGAAAGTAAAGAATTTACCTAAGTATCCAAGAAAATCCCAGAAAGACGAGAATATATTACATGAACATGGCCAGAGATCTATAGATCGCAAAACGTACATAATGTTATTTCGAAAAGAGGAAGGTAGTTGTAACCTCTAACATATATCCTTGTCGAATCCTTCTTGCATTGTTAAGGATGAGATACAAATGCTTTTTGACTCACAATTGAACCCTGTCACAAGAGAAAGTTTCTCCATTAGATGATAAATCAGGTCGGTGCTCACCGTCGTTACCCAACACATTGAAGGATGCCGAAGTCATGGGTCACAGCAGGTATGTATTGAATCAAGCACAAAATACACCCCAACACATGTTACAGATGTATCCTGTGCTTCTCACCACCAATACATCTACATTTAGTTTGAGGTATTGAGGGGAAATTTGAGTTTTGGGGGCAAACAGGCTTGATGATCACAACCAGATGGGTTTTGGCTGGAAGTCTGGGTGAAGACATAGACAATGTGGATCAAAGAGGGACTGGGAGATATTGCTTTCTTGGGTTAACAGAAGTGATGTGCATGAAGAAAGGGTTGGACTGACCAGTCTGCCCTGACCTATTAAAAAGAAATCCTTTCAGCATTTGTCAGGGTGGGGCCGAGCGGGAGGTGCAACAAGTCAGTCTGCAGGATTGAGATAAATTCTGAAGGGAGTTGATGGGAAGTGCTCTCACATCACTTCCTCTCTTTGTTTCAGCCGCTATTTTCAAGGCCTGGAATGTAGTTCCTGTCAAAAGGTGAAGGAATTCAAAACAAGTTCATTAACCTCAGGGTAGAGGAATGATGATGAGGTGGGAAAGGACGGCGTCTTGCTTCATGTATGTGAATGAATAGCATCAACTTGAATGTTCTTGCCACAGTTTCATAGTTCAGTCTCATGATTCGATGTGTTTGTGTGTATGTTGTCCATCCTGTATGTGTCTCAGGGTCTGTAGGAGAATGAAAGCACCACACCCTCCTAACATCCTGTGGCAGGCCTTTCCATGTGTGTTTCAGGCCAGGGTCTGCAGACATACCACTGTCCTGCAGTTCCAGCAGGCTGACATAAACACTGACCCTTTCAGAGGAAGTCTGTGTGTATCTGTGTGTGTGTGTGTGTGTGTGTGTGTGTGTGTGTGTGTGTGTGTGTGTGTGTGTGTGTGCATGTGTGTGTGTGTGTCCACATTGCAAAATGCATGGGTCTTCGTGGGGCAAACAAAGCCAATTTTTTTCCAACATCTTAATGTCACATATTTTCTTTGTTCCTAACTGAAGTAATTTTCACAAGCAGATATTCCTCCAATTTTCCAAACACCTGGCACATCCATTGTCTTGTGTTGGTGAAGAGACAGGATGTCATGCATAATGTGCTCTAAACCATGTCGGCAAGCTTTTATTAGTAAGTGGGTATATCTCTCTGGGGACATGTCAGTGGTGCCCAGTTCTCTGCCCAGACATCCGGAAATCCAGCACTTTTCTCCAGAAGAGACCTCAGTCCCGCAATGACTATCAAGGAAACGCAGTCAACTGCACAGGGATTTTAAGTTGATTGCAGCAAAAAGATTATTTAAATCCAGTTTGACAGCCTGTTAGGAATACAAACGGGTACCAAATCTTCTGGGTTGTTACCCTGTTAATGCCAAGTGACATGTGCTCACAATCCCAATCCCTCTTTACTGGTGCAAATTTGTGTGGATGAATCAGATAAGGAATAGTTTGAAATGTGGGGAATTTCAGAGGGGGGCTTGCTGGATAGATATTTGTATTTTTTTTTTTAATAGAATGCATATCGCTTTGGTTTTTCTTAAAATCCAAAGGGCTGAGTTCACTTATCTTTCAGGTCAGCACAGAGGGTGAATGGTAATACTTTATACTTCAGCAGTGTGTTTAGACACAATTACACTTCAGAAGTATTGGGTGGTGGTGGGCCTTAAAGTAAAAGTTGATATTTTTCATGTACCTTTGACAACTGAGGCCACATTTTACTTTGTAACGTTAACTGAAATGAGTCAAACACTGACAATAACAATCAGGTCAATTTGTCTGACATGGACTCCAGACATTCTGTTTCTGAATTGGAACCCTGACATGTGGAAATAGCAATGCTGTAATCATCTGCAGCAAAGTTAACATTACCTACCTGCGTTCTAGCATCAACGTGTTTAGTTTTGAGGTGGTGACAGAGGGTGGAGATGCTCATGTGATACACAAAGCCCATTTCTGCATAAAGTCCAAAGAACAGTGTTTTTTTTGATAGTTTAATTCTGAAATTCCTTACATTTAAATATCCCTTTGCCTCATTTGCCTCGTCCATCATGCTAACGGCACTGTGTCATTGTAATCTGTCCCCCTGGAACTAGTCCACTGAGAAACATTCTGCGGAGCGTTACAGTGCAATTAAAATGTGTTCATTTCCTTACTGCATTTTTTTTCTGGTAATTAGATAACCTAAATTGACATGTTAAAGTCCCAGCCCTGATATTTTTCTAACTTTTCTAGCTACTCAAAAAAAATATTTAGAACTAGTATAGCCATTTTTGTCAGCTGTTTAAAACCTCCCAGCTGATTTAACGCAACTAATTTGACGCGATAAGATTTTCCATTTGAAAATGAATGAAAATTTATCTCAGACCAACATCTAGTCTAACATTTGATCTCCTTGATGGCAGCGGTCTATCTTGAGTGTGGTTACATCTGAATCCTCTTTTAACAAAAGAACCCACTTGGAAAACATGCATTTAACATAGCAGGGGTTTGGTAAATAGCTTGTTTATCATGCAAACTTGACCCCCCATCTTCTGTTTTATCACCTCCTGCTTACTCCCATTAATTTCTTAAAGCCGTGTTGTTAGTTTTTGACCATCCATGTCCCCTCTGTGCCACAAGCCCTGTAAAACTAGACAAAATTTGCTGATAAGACAATACTACACACACACTTTGTGGGCATAGACTTTGTCCTGCCCTGCAGCTTATGTCCTTGACAGGGGTATAAGATCACTCTGTCTCATAAAGCAGCAGGTCTTATTGACCCTGACTGAGGAGAGGCCTGTTTGTCAGGTTACTGAAGCATTTTTGGTGCCGCGCATGCCGGACTCACAGAGGGTCAGAAGATCAGGATATGTGTTTTTTTCTGTTCTCATTACAATGATTGACACTGTTTGGGGAGAACAAAAAAATCTAAGGGTGAATTTTTGCCGAGTAATTCCAAACCGTAAAAGATACCAAATCTGAAGCCCCTTGTGTGTTACACCTTATTTTAACAGGCAGAGAATTTAAATAAAATCTTACAAACTGTCAGTTTTGATTTGACATGATACACTCTTTATAGCTGTAGTGAATAATCGCATTTATACATCATGGATGTCAAGGGCAGTCGAGCTTTGGATCTATTTTACATCTGTGGACGTAAAAACAGAGACAGACAAAAGATCAAATGGCTGAAATGTTAAGACTGTTGCTCTCTGAGTTCCACGGTTCAGCTGTGGTTTGTTGTAAATTTTAACCAGAGTTTCTGTCTGATGTAGCATAACTGCTTCTTGGCCATCTGTGCCGTGTTACTGAGCAAGATATCTTTTTAATGAACCAATCATTAAGACTGAGAGAACGTATCAGCGTCAAGCGGTTATTCCCTTTCCCTGCTCTGCAGGAGGGCCCACAAATAATAACGTTGTGAGCGGCACTGTCTAATTCTTGAGCTGGATGGTCAAGCTGTGCAGTTCCAAGTGCAGGTGGAAAAGAAACAAAAAACCCTCTACATCAGCAATGATCAAGTTGTAACCTGACAGAGGAGTGAGGCAGGTCATCACACACACACATACACACCCAAAGAGTCTTATAAATCTCATCAACGTGCGGCGTCACACAGCTCCTCTGACAGCAGTTCAGTCATAACTCTCACCTGGATATTCTTTGAGCTCCCCGACTAGAGCGTCTAAGAGCGAGAAAAGGAAGGAACCCTGTGATGAAAGGTTTGACCACACTGAGTTATTGGAGTTTTAAAGGTTCACACTTCAACACGTCAGTTGTGAATGTCGCCAAAGAAGAAATGCAAGAAAGGACTGCAATAAATCAAAAGCAGGCAGAAAAATACAACGTTGTAAAACAAGAGAGCTCGATGAAGTATTAGTCAGCCATTTTTCTCGGCTGATATGAGCCATTCACTGATTTCACTGCGTCCAAATCCATGTTAGCCAATACGGGGACTTTATTGGTCACTATATAATATTTAAAAGTTCCAGATGGTGATATTTGGTTGAAAACGGGTTGGAACAAGACTTAAAATGCAAACTATTCAAAGTAAATAGCAGCAGCCAATGTAATTATGCTCTTCTTTTAAATTTCATGACTAATCAGAATCAAATGTCTTCCAAAAAGCCAAATGTCCATATTTACACAAACAAAGTGTTGTTTATCGTTCGAGACTATTAAACAGAAATACCTTTTTTTGTTTTCAATCACACTACTTCTCAACTGAAAGGATGATTTGAGGCAAACTTATCAATCAAACAATAAAAAAACAGATTTTATTTTCCAGGTCACTCCACCCTTCCGCTAAATTTTTGACATGGTTTATGATTAATATGATCTTTCAAATTCTACAGATACCCCCGGCAATCTGTAAAAATAAGACAAAATGATTTGTCTGACTAGATTTATCTGCTGTGAGAAAATGAAGCTTTTTTGTCAATATGGGCATTTAAACAGTTTTCGAAGACAACATTTTAGTAATTTGGTTAATATGCGATCTGGTACACACAAGTTGTGGGGGGTTTCTGCCTTGTGGGCCAAAGAAGGTTGTGGGATCAAGATGCAGCCATTGCATCTCTCCGACCTCTGGAGGATAACAGTTTTTCCACAAACCATCTGTTTCATATTCGCAGTTCTTTTCCTCCTCTTGTGGCTTATTTTTAATGGACGACTCAGTTTTCATCACTAGCTGGTAAAGCACTACATTTGCTAAAATGTATCAATGTGAATCTCTTTTTCATTTTCATTGGTGAGTCTAAAAAATATGGCTGTCCTTACTTTGTATTGAACTGAAGTAAAGAGTAGGTTGGCAAACCCACTGCCAAGGCAGGACAATAAAGACCATCTCACAAAATCTTTTGGCGAAAGATCAGTTCAGTTTAGTCCATTTAAAAGTAAAGAGTACTTTTGTTCTAGATTCAAGAACAAAACTTTTTGATTTGTATTTATAGGTGCTATTTAATTGGTTAGCATAAAAGCTCTTGCTGATTACACTGTTAACAGTTATGCTCCAATAACTGCATTTTACATCCTGACAGAGGACTTTTCTGTCAAACACTTGTGTCTTGTAAAAATATTTGCTCTTTGATTTATGCTAGTTATTTTTTTCTTTTTTGAATTGTGGAGAGAGTTTCATTTTTAACCAGTTAGATGAAAGGTCTGCTGGAGAAACCACATCACACACGGACTTTTAAGTTTTTTTATATGCACTGAAATATGTTGTGCATGGATCTATAAGTGGTCTATCCTACTGTGAGAAGCTTTCGCATTGTACACCTGAAGCGACATAAATCCACTGTCTTACTTAGGACAAAGGTAATTTGAGGATATCACATTGGTGATATTTAGAATAGTGATCAATCACTAATAAATGCTGGGTTAATTGTATATTCTCAACGATTGTAAAACAGAGCAAAACCTGCTCAGAGCTTGTAGGTAGTCTGACAGTTTTATTATGGGTGGATTCGAGGTTGAGTGTAACTTCCAGAGAAGAAGTTGCCGATCTGTTGGGTGGTCTCAGTCTTAAAGGACCTGTACCCTCTTTCCCTCTTTCCTAGGAAAGCTCTGGAACAGATGGCCGCCTGCCTGAACGACAACCTTCCTGCAATTAGGTCCTCTCTGATGTTACTCAGACCCTTTTAATGTGGTGTCAGTTGCCTCAGTGCCAGGGAAACCACTGTTGTGGCTGTCATGGGGGTCCAGACTGGCATTCATGCATTCATCAGCGATCTATAAAATTGATTGGCTTGGGTGTCTTGGGTTGATGGATGAGAAAATGAGATGAGCTGAGATGGTTGAAACAAATTTTCAATGCAGGAAAGACATATTGACAAAGTAGCGGACACTGTTTTGAACGAAGGTATGGGTGATGTTGGTTCAAGAAGGTGCAGGTCAGTAGTTAAAAAGGTCAAGTGACTGATGATAGTGTCATTTATTAAGGGCTGATGGGGAATCACTTGGTTTCATTATTGCTACCAGCTGTAATACTTTTGGATACGCTATCATTTTGGGATATTTTTTATTCATATTTAAGGCTCTTCAGCTTATATAGGTTTTTCATGGAGACCCACTCTTTTGTGTCAAAATGATGTAGCGGAACAATTCTAGAATCAGGCCAAAATAATTAAATAAGTGACATATAACCAAAAAAGTAAGTGTGGCATTTTCCTGTGTCAAAGTAAAACAGGGCCTGCGGTTGCTACCGTCAGATGATCTGATAACATTGTTCAAAGAATCACAACAGAGACAGGAATCTGGGCCTCAAATTTCATTGGTCAAACCACTGCCTGATGAAAAAGTATAAATGAATGAGCAATGGGTAGAAGCAGAATAGATAGTCTAGCCGGTACTTTCTAAGAGATTGAAGAATTTCAAACACACAAACAAACAAACAAATAAATCACAGTTGAAATTCTAATTGCAGACCACCTTCTGGGGACATGAACACACTCAATTTGCAAACAGTTGAGCAACACACACATGCACGCACTGACACACACACACACACACACATACACACACACACACACACACACACACACACACACACACACACAAAGACACCTGCCTACACTGAGCTGTTAGATGTAAGCATGTCGACCAGGGTGACCACTGCCGGAGAAATAAGAAAAGAAATCCCACATCAAAGCATTTTTCCATGAATGAGAATGACTATATAATGCGCTAAAGATCGACTGCAGACACCGCAGGAGTAGAGGTCATGTTATTAACTAGTTATTGTCTTGACTTTGCATCTGTGCACACTGAGGCCAGGTGCGTACTGGCAGCGGCACGTATCACTAAACACGGCGTGTAACTGGCATCAGTACACACAACAGCTTGGACATGCTTCATATTTATGCAAAGGAAAGAAGCAGAATGTTAATGAAAAACTCTGTAAAGATCAGTTTCCCACTGCTGTTGGACGATTAAAATGTCAATCTGATATTTTATGTGTATTTGATTAAAGTACTTTGATGAGGTAAAAGACCTCATTAAAATGTTGGCAGCTGTGCCGTGGCTGCTCAACATTGCAACCAAATTCACTACTTTTTTCTTCCCTTTAACTGATCCCCTGCCGAAATTTGAAAAGTCAGCAGGTTGTTGTTTTTTGTTTTGCAATTGAATGAAAACTTTTCCGTAATTTTACAAATCAAGCATCAAAAACAATGACGGTTGATGTGACGAATTTTACTGACAGTTGCACTTTGTCCAAGAGATGTTTGTATACATTAAATGTTAAAGTACTTGTGATATAAGAGGAGGTCCTGGCTTTTTGTTTGCTTTTCTAAAATTAGTTTTATGCCTTTTGCTTGATATTTTTATCTGCATCCAAGGACTTGTTCATTCTGAGTTAGTGTGAAATTCAGTTTGCACTGAATAGAAAAATATTAAAGAGAACTTGACCTTTTTGTACATTTGAGTAAATTTTTACCAGAGGCCATTAAAAATCACAACTGATTTTAAAAACCTAAGAGACCACAGATATGACAGATTACAACCGATATTATTCAGAATGTAACACGCTGGATGATTCAGTCAAGAGGCAGGACCACACACTTGTCATTTCTTGGAGGCAGCTTCAAAATTGGCAATTACAGACACTCGGATATCACAGAAACCCACATGATCAAACATGACATCAGATGAAAAAACAAGATAGGTGTGTTACACTTTGGTGCATCATTTTCTATCTCAAGAAAAAAAAGGAAGACAGGAGGAAAGTATGGCTGAGAAGAGGCTTGCAGTGTGAAGTGGAGATTGTCTGGAAAAAAGATCTGATTTTACATGAGAGGTTGATTGGCGAAGCTTCCCAGTCTGCTCCCCGTCACTGAGAGTTTCTCCTTGCTCTATCAAAGCACTTCCTGCTTTGAAGTCATGATTATCCGGCATGTTTGGTACCTCAAATTTGAAATCAGAGCAGTTCTTTTCCAGCCGGTCACATTAAGATAATGTCTGTTAATGCCTCTAAGTGCAGAATCATTTGGGTTGATAATCAGAGCAGCATTGAATTGGGAACCTCCCTGTGACTGTCGACGTGAAGAATAGGTCTGATCTGAAATCGGACCAATTACCTCCCTGCAGAGGGAGTGGTATGAGAGACAGAGGTCCTCGAATGGCTGCTTCGTATGAAATTTCAAACAGGACAATAACAAAGCCCTCAGGATAAATGTTTTACATTTGTCATACATTTTGTTTTATGATCAAACACCTGCGCAGCAAAGCACGGCTGTGATTCAGTGCAGCCTTGCAATGTTAACAGCATGATAGTAAATTCCTGCTCTGTAAGGCACGATAGTCTCCGGTCTTTACATTTCTCCATATTAAGGATCAGGTGATCACTGAAATATCATCTGCCACCACCGAGTTTATTCCTACACTTTCATAGAATTTCAATGGAATTTTTCCAAATGTACGTATGTTTCTTGTCCTTTTAACCACTCTTGAAATGCAAGCTGTTCTCACGCGTCGCTTGTTTAGTCTATTTCTGCACAAGCTGGATAACAATCCACTGAGGAATCCACGGACATCCCGTGTGGAAACGGCACGTAAAAAGGAGCAAAACGTTGCTGACAGGCTACCATTAAAAAGGTGGTAACGCCATGGTAAATGTCATACCTGAGAAATGTTTAATTTACCTTATTCCAGCAGGGGCTGTGATAACGTGGGGTCTAGACACAGGTTTTGTGCTGAAACTAAATGTTAAATCATCGGGGGCAGGCTTGAGAAAATAGCTCTGCATTAGTGCAGCAGCACTGTGCAAATGTAACACTTGTGCAACCTCGGAGAACAAATCTCTGGCCACACTGGGCCACAGTATACATGTTCCAAACATTAATCTCTGACTGGTGAATTTGATTACTATGGTAATTAAACCGGTCAGAGTCACATGTGTTTCTGAGGTGCAGATTTCTTAGGAATGCGTGTAAATGGCCTAATGTCACCACATTACTGATGAAAGACTGACAAGGAGTGCTGGCAGCGGGAGGACGAAAACACTGTGTGAGAGGCCATTAAAAGGGACTTCACAGCTTGTACTTGCAAAACTAAATATGCACAAAATTAGTAAAGGGTCTTTTGCTTGGCTGTTTTTTTTTTTTATGAATAGTTTTATGACATCAGTTTTAAATTATATATATTTAAAGTACCACTGCTTGGGCGTGTGGCACAGGAAGTGCTGGGACCACCAGCTTTTTCGTTTCCAGGAGTTTTGATGAGGGCAATGCACGCCTCGGCTTTGTCTAACTCCAAGGGTGATGGGGGAGTGATGGTAGTGGTAGCAGGCCTTGGACAACAGGATGTCCTGTTTGGCTCACCAGAATGGAATTCCTACAGAGCAACACATAATCATGCAACATCTCCAGTATCAGCCCTGAGTCATAAAGCCGATCTACATTGATTAACACAAATCTAGACATTTCATTTTAATATGGTTAAAAAGCAAAACAAAAAAAACACCATAAAAGGTGTGAATCGATGGGGCTGCACATCTTATATCTTAATTTCCTCAGTGTCACATAATATTGTGTCATTAACACAATAAAGGAACTTGCTTTGGGGCCTTTGAGGGAACATACTCCATTTAGATAGATGCCCTTCTATTTTCCACATTTACAGTGCAAATCTAGATTCCTGCCCACAGCTAGTTGCATTCTAAAACATACATTCAACATATTATGACGAAATTATATTCTAAACAAAGACATAGCTGGCGTAAGAGTCAGTGCTGAGGAACCTTCTCCTTTTGAGATTCTTGGAACTTTGGCTGAAGTCAGGGAGCTGTTTCATCCTGCAACCAATGAAACGACGAATGATGGATGGGTTCATGTGATTTTGAAATGTACTGTGACACTCTGTACTTTTACAAAATTTTTGTGTAAACTAAGAACGTATGCTTGTTTCTGAGCAGTCAAAGAGGATGAGAAGAAATGACACATCCTGAAAACGCTAAAAAAAACAACAGAACCTCTGGCCGCATACATACATGCTCATGCGTTTGTGTTGAACAATGAAATCTGTAATGTCTCAGGAAGAATGTCAACTATCTGAATCGCTATTATTGCTCTTATCACAGAGAGGATTAAATGCACATGCTGGAAATTCCTTCCATATTGTGCTTTGCGACAGATGCATGGTTATTTATGTGTTAATTACACTGCATACACCGAGATCTATGCGTTTTTGGGACAGATTGTTAGCCACAGCTGCCCTCTGTTCATGCCCTGTCCAGGGTCACTGCTACTGCCCTTTACCAAAATCTGTCAGGCTCTCTTTGACGCAGATCCGTTTCCTGTCGAAGTGAGATTTTTATTGTTCCAAGGGTGCAGGCTCCAGAATCTGGCTCCCCCAGCCTTTTCCTGTTTCCTCCTGAGAAGGAAGTGCTGCTACGCTTCAGTCTTTCCTCTCCACCTCCCGCATCTTCTTTGGGACAAATCTGGAACACTGAATGCAAAACTTTGCTCGTGTCGGCCAATTCTTGATTTCAAAGAATGAAAATAGTTCCTTAAGAAAAAAAGGAGAACCCTCCCCTCTCTGGTCTCTTTACACAAGCTTGCACAAACACACACAAAGCACATTTAACAAATAACCATGCAGGTATTTTACGTCTTATATTCTCATGCACCCCCTCTGAGAGACAAGCCTTGAAGGTATGTGGTCACCTGCAACCCCCAAAGCTTTCCCATGGTGCCTCAGTGTGTAGGGTCTTTGTTACAGCTTAAAAAAAAGTGGGTCTTTGTGTGCAGGGTGGGTCGTTTCACAGATTTGAATTAACAACAAAAAAATGATCATGACATAACAAAGAGAAACAAACACAGGTGTGCGATATGATAACATACATCTTAAATGTAAGAGGAAACATAGTCTGTTATGTTCACTTTAATTAGAGTTTAACTGTCAGCCCCCCGGAGGGCCCCGCCATCCAACCATAAACACACACACACACAAACAAATAAAAAGCTTACGTGTGTGCAAGCTTGCATAAGCATTTGACTTTGCATGTGGTCCTCTTTTACGCATACTTAGAATGACAAATGAGCCGCTGGTTGATTGATTAATACCAGTCAGGCTCAGAAGAGGAGTAGCGGCCTGTTGTTCTTAAATACAAAGTGTCAGCTGCCACCGGCGAAATGCTTTTTGGGCCTGTATCAGATACCCCTGTCTGAGCAGACTTCAAACTCCTTACAATATGGTGACATAATGGAAAAGCAGATCAAATAACTGTTGAAAAATCCTAATAACATCTTAAATGGTCCAAACATTTAAACGGTACACTATTTGTATTTTTCCCTATACACTGCATTCTCTGACCAAATGCAGCCTGACACTTATCTGACTCCAAAAAATGCAAATCCAAACTATTTTAACTTCCTTCCATTGTATTTCTTCTGGAATTTATTTTACAGGGTTTTTTGACAATGTAGTATTATGTATGCAAGGTAATAACAAGTAATTTACTATAGCATTGAAAATGTTTGGCCAGTAAAGCTTCTGTTGCACTAATAGATATATCTAGGTGAAGAGTATTAAAATGCAACAATAAAAAGACATTTATATGCAAACACAGAAACACACACCAGTTTTTAGACCAGGCACCGCTAAAAGAAAATACAACTTAGTATGCTCATAACCTCCAAGTTTGCGCACACAATTTGTGACTGATACAAATGAGAGGTCTTATTTGGATTTTGTTTTTGTCATTTTGTCATTTTTAACTTTTCTCTCCCGGCTATTAATGTCAAAGTCAGCTATATTGTCAATTTCTCCACGTGTACTGGACATACAGAGGAATCGAGGAGACGTTTCTCACAATCCCAAGGTCGTTTCAGACCCTTGATTAAAACCCTATTATCCTTCCCAAATTTGTGATGTAAAGCCAAATATGCTCTCTTTGTGAGAGTCCTCGTACAAAACAAAGTCTATATTTTAAAAAGGGATATACCTATGAAGGGATGCAGGGAAATATAAATATACAAAATCAAACTTTGGATGATACTTCAAGATATTTTGTTTACTTCCCTTAATTTGGGTTGTTGTCCCCATGTAGTGAAAGCCTGACGATGAAAGTTATCCCTGATCACAGTTTGAGATATTTTGATTGATCAAAGCAACTAATATCATCTTTCACATCTACAGATGAACATCATACCACTTTTAAAACCCCCTTCTTTACACAGCCAATGAAAAAACATTTTCCATAAAAACACTACTCTTTCCAGAACAATATTACTTATTCTTTACTATTCCATGTTTTTGGGAAATAATGATTTAACCATAATAAATTTCGCCTAAGGTCAACAATGACGTAACTGGTATCCATTTTTTTTCCTAGTGCATCCTGCAAGAAATCCTCTTTGTTGTGTTGTAATATGATCTCATCACAGCAGCTCAGCGAGGCGCCACTGTCAGGGAAAAGACAATTTTTGCCCTGAAACGACAGCCCACCTCATCCGACAGAGGAAGTCTGCTGGTGCCTTTTGCTCCACCTGAACGTGGCAAAGACCCAGGACCCAAGAGGCTGCCTCTTGTTCCTGAGATCTGCCTCTGGAGTCAGTGCGGAAACAGTGATTACGGTTAAAAACAAGAATCCAAGTATGTACCTGGAAGAGTGCTGTTTAAGATTATCAGCAGCCAGCACAAGTAAAACACACTTCAGTAAGCTAAACAAATGGTATTGTTGTCATTGCATTCATAATTTTGGACAATAGAAATCCATAAAACCTTTTCTTAATGTTGAAAAAAGGCGGTATTCGTGGAAGCTCGTTTTCATTGTTTGATGGATTTCTATGCTGTTCTTCTCATCTCTTTCAAACTCAGACGGAAAACATTGAGCTCAGGAGGGGAAAGAAACTTGCTACTTATCGTGTGGAAGTTCGGCTTTAACAGCCTGCAATTTCACAGATTTGATCTCCCAGTGGCTTTAACTCCAGTAAACATAAGTAGATCCTCACTGGCAAGTTTATTAGGAACACCCAGATAGAACAAATTCAGTATAACATTGTTTAGTTATCACTGGTGTTATACTGGGGTGTTCCTAATATTTTGGTCAAACTTGATTTATATGAATTGGCTCTGAGAATATAGCAGTATGTGAAAAGTCCAAGAATCTGTCTCTTTTAAAAAGTAGAAAAGGAGAAAATAACATTAAATCGAACCTACATGCTGTACACAGATGGAAAACAGGCAATGGGACCTGGTTAGGAGATTAGATAGGATTTGGAGATTTAAAAAAGTGAGGCTGATGAAATCTGCCACGTGAAAATTAATGGAGGAAATATTCACTGATGTTTATATTCCGTTTTCCCCTTGGCAGACAATTCAGAGAAAGCACCATGCAAACACAACACTTTATGAATCTCAATTTTGACTCCCTTTATAAAGATATTCAACAATGTGGTTTGAGGAAAAGCTGCAAGTGTCATTACATATTTCACTGGTTATCATGTACACCCTGGGGTTTCAGCTGACCAGTAACGGCAGTGTCAAAAGATGGTATGCCACCTCTTCCCCCATCTCCCAATTCAGCAGAAGCACTATATTGAAACAAAACTAGCAGTTACAAGGAGACAAAAACATTTAGAAAAAAAAAATCATCTGATTTGAAATAAATATCAACAGATGCCTTTTGAGACATTCAAACGTGGGATTGTTTCTATATCACCCAGATAAAGCAAAATTGAATATATGTATAGTGTCTGAAAGCAAGGCAATAACTGGACTGGGACAATTAATCATATACATTGCTGTTGTTGTGCAGCATCAAAAATCAGAAAATTATTCTGTTATACCTGCAAATTTTACATAAAAATCATTGAGATGAATCTAAAAGAACCACAACAGTACGATACCAAACAGAAAAATGGGCACTGACTTGATAGGAAGAACACAGCAGGAAATTAGTGAGTATTTATGAGAAAATGGCGGAGTTACTGTAGGTGAAAAAAGTCTTGGTGGAAAAACTGATACATTTCCTTCAGCTTATTGCTCGAGAAAAACATCTGAACACAGCTCAGCGTGGCTTGCACAAGTCCCATTTCAGATTTTACATTTCCTAAGGTCACCTGAATAAAAGAATAAATAAATACATGAAAATGATGGTGCAATATTGCGATTACTTTTACATCACCCCATAATAGCTTTTGTATTCCATTACCTTTGTTTAGATGTACCAACTGATCTGACACACGCAAGGGGCCCCTTTGTGGTTCCCTGCACTACAGCGCCCGGACAGTTGTTTCAGAAAATAAACCTGCAGAGGCTGAATGTTCCTCTGGCCTGCGAAGGCAACACAGGGCTATGAGGTGAGAAGGCAGAAGCCACTTGGCCCCCAGTCCCCACCCCATCCCTTCAAGATGAGTGGCCCACAATGGGGACAGAAGAATGCTTCAGAAATCACATTCGCCAAGCGTTTTGGGCAGGATGAGGAGTGTTTGTGCAGGAGAGCGGTTTTATCAGCGCCGAACACTCACAGGAAGTCCGGTTTGGGATTGTCCGTCCAATTCCTGCGTTCCACAGGAAGCCCTGCATAAAAAGCAAGTGAAAAACGCCCAAAGACATTTCATTTGTGGCCCGTCGACTCACCGGGAGCACCAAGAGATGAAACGCTGGCTTTCTCAGATTTTAAACCTGCACCTTTTTTTTTGTATTATTGGTACTATCATCTTATTATGACTTAATCACAAAGGCAGCATGGAAAAGACCTCTGCTCTGCTGCGCCGGTGGCTCACGAGCTCCACCGCCGCTCAGCGCGCGCTCGTGCACCTGATAACCCCATGGTTCGAGGGTAAGATCCATGACGCACATGCACACACCTTTCCAAGCAACCGCATGCATGTTAAAGAGCAATCATGGTTTGTGTTTTCTTGTTGTTACCTTAAAAGTCCTATTTGAAAATCTGAAATTTCAGTGATTCTGATTTTTGCATCGCCAAAAAAGAAAATGTAAATTGGGTCAGATCAGGAGGGATCAATAATAAATCAGGTCTTGCAAAATTTAGTAACTGATTCCATTAAATCAGTTAAAAATCTAAAAAAAAAAAAGACAGTGATCTCAAAATTACACAACCTCAAAAAACAACCTCATAATCTGCAAGAGTTAAAAGAAATCTGCAAAGGATTAACAAAGAAGTAATGCATCACATGGCTGCCATGTCAGCTGAAATAAACAAGAAGTTGCCCAAAAAAAGAGGAAATTAGCTAATGAGAGAAACAATGACAGTGCAAGAAAAAACTAACTTATTGATTTATGTGGATGGCTCCTGATGCATTTGCTCCATTGCTGTAAAGGTTAATCTGCACCCAGGTGAACCAGTTGTCAGCGGGATAGATCTGATCATCTTAGAGTATGAGGAAGTGCAACACACAGAAGCCATTAAGATACTGATTCGGTAGTAATATTCTGATGCTGGTCGGGTCAGAATGGGCAAGAATCTGTTCTCAGATCAGCTGGCATTTGGACTTTAACTTGAAGTGACTGTTCCTGTTCAAACTGAGACACTGCTCCACCTTAAAAGACCCACGTCTGGTCCAGTTACATATGAGAATGCTCTGACTGCCACTGTCCCAGATTAGGTCCAAATATGGCTGCAGTCTAGATTAAGAGACCCGTTCTCTGGTTGGTGCAGCAGTGGCTGCCGGCTTATTTTTAACAGTTATAATAAGAGACTTTATAAATACCAATTTATTAAGAGAGTGCTTACAAGCACCATCATTTAACGGGAGGAAATGCGGCTTGTTCCAAAAAAATCCAACTTGGGGGTTCAAAAGATAACCATCTTTGAGAAAAACAAATTCTCCAGTCATTTCAGGACGATCAGCACAGTTTCAAGTCAAGTGTGGGAGAAACACGCCCGGGCGAGTGACTCGGAAATACGCCTTGATGGCTGCATCTGTCTTCCAATATATACAGCAAACAGTTACATATTGTTAATACGAATGAATCACATTCTATTCATTAATTTGTTTATTCATTTAATCTTATTTTTCATTTTTTCTCTGCTCCAGTACCTTGAAACAGACATGTCAAATGTCACATCTGATTCCACATCTCTGGATGAAATACAGCCCCTCCTCTTGGTCACCTCCTTTCTGTTAATGTTTGATCGTTTTTACTTGTACTTCTAATATTGATGCTTCAGTGGAAGTGCTGGTTTCATTGTCATTATATCGATATGGTGTTATCATGAGAATATTAACGTTGCAGTAGCTCCTCTTTTCCTGGTATTATCATTAATTTTTCTTCTTGCTCCAGGAAAGCAATTATGAGCGGGAAAAAAGAGTAATAGGAAAATAAGGAAAATAAGGAAAATAAGGATAATAAATTTGCTCTATTTCACTGACATATAAACATCTCAAATGACCACCGATTTAAGGGATGGCTGTAGTCGTGCCCTAGATTATTTATAAGAATCACAAGAGTGTAATTATATTCAGTCAATACTATAATAACAATAATCATCATCATCATCATCATCATAACAATAATAATAATTATTATTATTATTGTTAGTAGTAGTGTTTGTTATTATTATTATTGTTATTATTATTATTATTAGTAGTAGTAGTCGTAGTAGTAGTATTAGTAATACATTTTATTTGAGGCGCTGTACTCGACACTCAAGGGAACTGTACATATCTATACATATGCAACGAAAGCACATTTAAAAGACAAAACAATAAATAAATAAATCAATAAATGTGATTAAAAAAAAATAAGCTCAGTAAATGCTTTAGACCTCAGTAAAATTAAATACATCCCGCCCGTTAATTATTCCCATACTGTATATCTGAATTACAGTCGATTGATAGAATGGATCTAATAGTTTCTCCGTCAGTCATGTATCCGTGGTGTTTCTCGCAGTTTGAGAGTTGCATGAGAGAAGGGGCGATGATGTCACGGCTGGGTCCCCCCCCAGCAGCGGGACACCCAGCTGGAGGAAGGGGGAGGTCCTCCCCCCCCCCCCCCCCCCCCCCCCCCCCCCCCCCCCCCCCCCCCCCCCCGCCCCGCCCGCCCGCCCGGGGCCCGTGTTTTTTTTTTCTTGTTTT
>CAAKHD010012457.1:10000-18636 GCA_901007705.1 Fistularia tabacaria | reverse complement strand
CCCCGGCGCCGGCGGGGGGCGGGGGGGGGGGGGTGGGGCGCCCTCCCCCTCCCCCCCCCCCCCCCCATGCGCTCTGACAGTCTGCGCTCCGGACGGAACCTGACGAGGAGTTGTTTTTTTTTTTTTCTAAATCACCGGACTTTTTTTTTCACCCTTCTTTTTCTTAATTTTTTCTTTTCTCGCCATCGGAATATAACGGAGCTCAAGGCGGAGCGTGTTTTATTGTTTTATCTTTAACCGTGGAACATCATCTTTTTACGGGACGAGGGTGTTACACGTTGCACGGTTTGTGGTGAATTTTCGTGTCCCTGCATGTTGTCCATTTCGACTCCGCATCTTCGCTGTCTCCTGCGGAGGCTTGGTGCAGTCTCCCGTGGGTCTGCGTGTGCGTGGGGGGTCTCAGAAGGTACCCGGCGTGGAGGATGTCTCTCAGGACGCAGACATTTTTACA
Organism: Fistularia tabacaria; assembly: GCA_901007705.1. Classification (NCBI taxonomy): domain Eukaryota; kingdom Metazoa; phylum Chordata; class Actinopteri; order Syngnathiformes; family Fistulariidae; genus Fistularia; species Fistularia tabacaria. Next base: position 18,185 of record CAAKHD010012457.1, on the reverse strand, counting down.
GCTGGAAAACAGCGCCCTCTAACGGGCCATGAAAGAATGATTTGCTTATGGGCAGGAAGGAAAGTAGCGGTGACAGGTTACTTCCGGGCACGACTCACCTAAAATGTTATTTTTAATTAGTTATATTCGTTCTTTTTTAATTCTTTTATTCTAGTCTTATTTGAATATTTGCTTTTAATCAACAAACTTAATTTGCAAAAAAAAAATGGAAGAAAGAAAAATAAATGAATAAGTGAATTAATTGGCGGCAGGGTGGTGGGAGGGGGTGGGGTGTGGTCTACTGCTTCATATTTCCTGTGTGGTAGTACTGAGCGATACAAACACGGATTAAAAATGCTTTCTTCGGATCAATATTATAGACCTCCCCCCAGATTTCTTCCTTTAATTTGCCCCTACACACACACACACTCACACACTTTAATCCTGCTCCCTCTTTGTTTTATGTTGGATACCTGTGAAATCGAGAAATTGGTCGGAATGATCTGAAAAGTCAGCAAAAAAAATGCCTACAATTTTTTTAGGAAAATACCCTAAAATAGGCTGAACTTTAGCCCTTGAATCTTTAAGGAAATACTAGAATATCAGCAAAAGAAATGGTCAAACATTTAGGTTAAATCATGAAGAAACAACTTGAAATTTCGAACACTATATTCTGTAGTTCTAAAATTGAAATTATGGCATGCCACAGACATAATGCCTTCAAAGCGCCGAAAGTCACAATGGCTGCTGCGATTTGTGAATGAACACGGGTTTTTAATGTGCATGTCTTGTCTCCGGGCGTGCAGCCAGCAGGGGATCAGAGAGACATGCAAGCTGTTAACCCAGCCTTAGCATCACCTCCATGCTCACTGAGGACTCCCCCTGCAGCCTATGGTGCGCAACCTGGGATCATCTACACATTTCCCAGGGGTTTACTGGCTGGATGGGTCTCAGGCTCCTGGTCCGGAGCCAGGACAGAGTCCGAACAGACTGTCTTCAACTTTGGCCTTGCATTTGTACTGTGCCAAAGGGTAGCTCTCTTAATCCTCCTCAGTGTGCAATAATCTAATAAGCTGTGAAAGGAGAATTCTGACTTTTTAAGCGAGTCTGTGTGTGAGTGTATGTGTGTGTGTGTGTGTAAGTTCCAGTCTCATGCAGGTCAGTGAGAGTTCAGCTTTCTTTAACCAAAAGAGCCTAGGACTGTACAAATCACTTACAGGTGTAGTTTGTATTGGTTCAAGGGCCCCAATAGACCCCCTTAAGGCTGAAACTGGAATTGCACATTGGCATTTGTAAGGTATCTCGCATACTACCATTGGAAAGATACAGGTTACAAGGGTTTCTCATGATGAGAAAAATGTCACACATTTTTAGAATTACACATTTTCTCTCAAGATGTAGCTAAATACTGTGTGCACGCAACACAGGAGCGGGGTGTGTGTCCATCAAAAACATCTGATAACACCGATGAGGGCGCACACTGTGGATCAATTTTCCTCTCATTTCTTGATGCGCCCTTTTTCTGACAAATGTGCATTAGCTGTTGGCAAGTTGTATGAAGTGACATTTCTGTGCAGCGGTGACACAAAGCTATCTAAAACCAAGCGCATTTCCAAGCGACAGACCAAATTACTTGTTTATGAGCTCGGCTTCATACTGCAGAATTATAATATGTCTGTTATAGTCTTGATTTCAGGGTGGGTTACATCGAAACACTTTCCCAGTAACAATTTATTCATCTTATTGTTAATTTTTTTAAATTCATTTTCTCTTGATCATATCCCTTTGGATGCATGGTTTGTGTCAACTAGGCCATGTAAACAAACTCTGCAATGCAAACAAACTGCTTTGGCTCAAATTTGTGCGTTGAGATGACTCAGCTGTTTGACAAAGTAAAAATTACATTGCCTGACAAATCTTTGTTCGTTCTCTTGGTTTTTGTTATTGAGCTGACATCATAGTAAATATTTGGCAAAAAACGTGAGCAGTTGCACACTGCTCGATGATGTGAGCTGGCATATGTGAGAATAATAAATACCCAGTTTCCCACCTCCTTACATCAAACATTCTAATCAAACGCAAAAACATTGCAAGCTTTCATAGGCAGTTGCTGTTACACCTTTAAGTTGCTCTGCACTGACGCTTTTAGCTGACAGGAATGGGCTCCAATGTCTCTTCATAGGAAATGATCAGAGGACTGAACTCCATGACATTCATGTTATTGCAAAAACATTTGGAGTTCATGTCCTTCACTTAGATTACACAACAAACTGACTAAGAACCATCTTGTATATCTGGTTGTGTCTGTGTAGGTAGCCGGAGCCATCCCCCCGGAGGAAATCCTTGGTGGCGATAGGAGATCTTGGCAACGATCCACGGCCCCCCACCTCTCCTTCATCCAGCTCTCCTCTTCCCTCTGACTGGCACGGAGACCAGAAGAGTGTGAGAGACCGAGTGAGGGAACGTGGGAAAGAGGAAGAAAATGTACCAAACGCTTCTTCTCTCTTCCTCCCTCTTCATCCTTCATGTGATGGGCAGTCCCCAGTTCTTCGCTCACCACGGGTAGCTGCTCACTTAATACTTTTCCTGTGTGTATAGTGGCCTGTCACAGTCTGTAAGGTCTTTAGTGACTGTACAGTGACTTGGTCTACGCTCCATTCAGTGGTTTCAGCGACCTCTTTGCCCGGCTTGACATTCTCACCCTTAACAAATCAATATGAATGGGTGGATTGACATTTCAACATATTAGGCTGGACTCTCTCAGGGCCAAAGCTTCTGTCCTACATGATTAGGCGTAGTGCAGCATGGGGGAGTCTGTTGACTCGCGGTTTCAGTTTCATGTGGTTTTCACACGGGCGGAAATAAACAGAGAGTCAAACAAAAGGTCAAGTGGAGCCAAACGGGCCAGAGATCATCTCTTAATTCTGACACATTAAGGAGTGACCTTAAGGCTGGACATTTCCAAGCTTTCATCTGTTAAAAGCCTCACTCACAGTTTCCGGGGCAGATGTAGCCGAGGGACCATATTTCAAGTTAGGTTCAAACGTTTGATCTTGTGTCTCCCTTTTCCACCAGGAGGAGGGTGTGTGGCCGAGATCTCCGTCAAAATGTTGTCATAGCAACAGAGTCGTACATCCAGCCATTGCACAAGCCCTACATCACCACATGCCAGGGGCATCGCCTCTGCAGCACATACAAGTAAGACATATCCGTGTGGCAAAAGGGGCATCTCTGATTTTGCTGTACAGAAGCCTACTGGGGACTTTGTGACAGCTAAAATGTAAATTTGATCAGTATTATTATCTTTTCTATTTCAATTTTCAACAAATCTATGCATTATTGCCACTTCTAGACTTCCAGGATTAAAATCCTATCTATCATTACAAGCCCCCCAGTGGTGCATTTCTCAACTTAGATATTCTTTTATACTGTTCTTATTTTTTATTATTTAAAAGAAATTGTTTTTAATATGTAAATATTTTAATATGTAAATATACCATGGTGAAGCTGAAATAAGTATCCCTATGTTGTTGGCTGCCTTGACCTTCAATCATAGTTTGGTTGATTTGGATGATTTATCTTTGGTCATTGATACAGATAAAATATGTTATTTTTGTTTTTTATGTTTGGCTTAAGATTTAGGCCTTTAGAGAACGTTATTTGGCGGATTATATGATTTTTACAGGCTGGAAATCATCATCGTCTGATCAGGCAGAACTTCACAATCTCTGTCTATCAGCAAAGCAAGAAGCTGAACACTGCACCAAAACAACTCAGGTTATGGCAGGATCATAGCAGTGTTCTAGTTCGGTCATCACAAAATGTTTACACGGGTAATGGATACACAACGCTTGACATGTTTAGGACGGGTCAAATCCGCTGTCATAAAAAGATCTAGAATCTAGACACACAAGACTGCGTTTTGCATACAGCTGGGTCATAATGGCACACATTTAGCTGGAATCTAAATATCGAGTACTTTGTGTAACTACGGGAAATCAAGTGCCTGCCCACACAGACGTGTTTATTTTGGACTCTCCCTCCATACTTATGCACTTTCAATCTCTCGTCAGCTCTGATGCTTTCTGGCCCCCCCAGTCCCCCTGAAATTCCCTCCATTTCTCCCTTTTTTTCTATTAACTCTTGGTTCACCATTAAAAATCAAGGTTCAACTTTGGATTTCTTTCCAGCCGAGAAATAAAAATGTGCCCAGAACCATGAAAAACCACAGACCTTGGGTATCCTCTGATTCTTTTTTCTTGCTCTGATAAAAAAAATAAAATCAATCCTATTGTTTTTAAAAACAGAAGTCTTGTCGCTTTAGTTTCAGTTGCTGCCTCAGGTTTATCGTTGTTTACGTTTCTGCAAACCAAATGTGCATCAGGCTTCTGCAAACTGCCGTTGTCACTCAGGATCAAGGCATCTCAGATCTGATTAACATGAAACAGAGGCCAGCAGTTTGTGGGTCAACTTGTCCGTCTCACCATTCCCACCAGTGTGTTTACAGTTTGATTCACGGAAGAGGCCGAGCTCGCTTCAGTCGCTCAACAGAGTTTCCCTAACTGTGGCGTTGTTGTCTCCGCAGAACAGTGTACTCACTGGCCTACAGGCAGGTGAGCAGAGTGGTGCCCTTGTCACAGTTTTACCCGGACTGCTGCCCTGGCTGGCGGAGGTTTCACTCCCTACACTGCAACAAAGGTGACGAGAAGTGATATTGAATATTTACTTGCGTCTTTTAAACTACTGTATTTTTCAAACATTCACCCTCCACCATGTGTAAAACTTTTCCTGAATCCTTATAGACAGAAAAACACCTAGCATTCTCTGAGACAGCAGCACTCACTTCCTCTAGGTGGCCCAGCCTCGGTAAATTAGAAACTTACCATGCATTTACGACATTTTGAAATGATGATGCAAAATAAAGAGACTTCATTGAAGAATCAATGGGATCTAAGAGAAAGTCTACCTGTCACAGCATCCCCTCTGTCAGCAGAGGATTTAGGTCCCTGAAAATAATTTCATTAGAATAAACCAATCAAAATGGTACCGAAGGGATGATGTCATGATACTGATTATTACAAATGCCTTACATTACTCGTATCTTTGCTGGTGTACTGCCCGTAAATACTTTCCCAATAAACCTAAAACTTGACTATTTTAAACTTTAAACTTTTGATTTGATTTAAACAAAGTAAAACATTCATATTTGCTGTTCATATGTGATTTTGTACATGCAGGAAGGAAACCCAAAAATCTTCATATGGCTTATTTTTCATGGTTACAGCTGTATGTGATCTCACCTGTGCAAATGGAGGAACTTGCTTAAGACCCAACCAGTGTGCTTGTCTGCCTGGCTGGACGGGCCGTCAGTGTCAAGCAGGTAAGCAAACGCCTTCTATCATCCTTTAAATGGTCGCATTTTGCAGTTTGTCCATGTAAGAGTTTTTCAACGAGTGAACAATTTGCCTTGACTATTTAGCGCAGGTGTCTGCATGTATATTGCTGGTATGTTTTGGGTGATTACTTGCAAAAAAGAAAATACTCAAACCAATTTGTTAGAGCAAACATGCAACTTAGTACATTCTGTTTGAGATAGTGAAGAATCAGGTTGATTAGTCTCTCTCAGATTATACCAAGTGTCTTTGCTTTTAACTTCTGTTGCAGCTTTGATTCCTCTTTTGGATGGTTTTCAACACTTGCACAGGCACTATGGAGGGCAAACTTCAATGGAAGCAAACACTGGCTAGGTCACACTGGTTCGGTGATTTGGCTCGGTTGAAAAATCAAAAAAAAACATTTGAATTTTTTTTTAAATAATTATATGAATTGTGTTAAAATAGTCATAGAATTAAGTATCCAAGAGACCATCTTCTCTTGGATTGTCGATATTATTTTTATGCATTGTTGAATTCTTTCCCTGTAAATGACAACACACAGTCCAAGTACTTTAAGGTCATTAAGCAGCCTGTTATTGTCACTGTTTTTGTTGGCTGTTACTTTTAACTGATTCCCAAAGTTCATTTGTTTATCAGTGAAATTGCAAGGAAAGTGTGTGTAAGAGTGCATGAAAGTCCTACATCCTAAATGGAATTTCCATGTCCTTCCTCATGTCAGATGTGGATGAGTGTAGAGAGCAACAGCCGTGCGCCCAGGATTGTGTGAATACAGCTGGGAGCTATCGCTGTTCTTGCAGAGACGGCTTTCAACTTACTGGAGATGGTCACTCCTGTCAAAACCTTCCACATCCTCCTCCTTACCCTCCTCCTCCTCCTCCTCCTCCTCCTCCATCTCCCACCCGGAACAGCCACGCAACAGTGGATGTTCACAGTGATGCGGGTAAGTGAGCAGTACGGCGCAGTGTCATTATGCATCAGCAGGGACTCTTGAGGACAGACCAGAAGAACTTAGCCAGCTTCGCGGTCCATTATTACTTTTGGTACGCGCTATGCCACTCTCAACTCGTACCGTGAGTAATAATGCACTGCGACTGGTGCCGACTCCAGACAGAGGTCTTGCACGGTGAGTCTGGGACCATTCAGACTAATTATAACTGAGTTTCCCCTCCAGTGAGTCCTATAAATAAAGCAGAAATCTGTCTTTGACAGAACTCTAGTGCTAATATAGTCATATTTCTATATACACACACATATTTGCTCTCTGGAAAATGTTGCAAACGTTATCTCTCCGCAAGAAAAATTGATTTTCATTCGTGTTTCTTTACTGTATCTTAGCAACAAAATAACAATACCCCTCTGCATGTCTTCAAATGGAATTTGACCTGATGATATTCATCTTTCTTTTTCTGTGGAAACACCATTTATTGCTCTCAGGAGACAGTTATGCAATATGAAACTTTAAAAAAAAAAACAAAAAAAACTCACCTTTTCCTGATTTCTCCCCCAAAGCGCTGCAGATTTCGTCTGTATTCTAATGACGGAGACCCCATCCCATGTTCAGGCAGATTGTCAGAGGAGAACTCTCTCGCACTCTCCTCCAAAAGTGCGAAGTATTTATTAGTGCTTTTATGGAGAGGAAAGTTGAATGCTTCGGCTGAAATGTCTTTACATGATATGGAATTGTTGAGGGCCTTGAAAGGATTGCTGACTCAACATTAGACAGGATGAAACAGAATGAGGAAGAGTCAAACTATTAAAGATCTCCCCCGCCTGGCTGAAAGCAAAGAGGCCTTTTTTTTTGTTTTCATTTTCAAAAAATGCGAGGTCAGCAAAGATATTTTGCTTCTATTATCTAATTTTATACACTCATCAGAGGATCGGAGATGGAGAATACAAATGTAAACACGGGCGTAAAATCTTTGATCAGACCCACAAGTCGACTATAGCTCCAAGTCTGCCAAGCTACTGTGGAGGAGTATTGGACAAGATGTTGGTCTCTCCATTTTAATCTCTCCGTCTCCGTTTTTTTTTTTTTTGCTCCACTCTTGGCCAGAGCTTGTGTTCTCATTCCAACTCCATCACCCCTTTCTGCCGAGGGTCATCATCACCAGCCCCCCCCCTTTCTTCACCCTGTCTCTTAGCTCATTCTTGTCACACTAATGGATCACATCTGGTAGAAATCGAGCAGCTCTGTCTGTCTGGCAGAGCATAGCTAGAAGGGGGGTTCCTAATTTTGTATCACAATCTGGGTCGCCTCCATTCCTGGGACGTGCCCCTCGGGTGGAGGAGAACACTTCCCCCCGTTCCCTGAAAATCCAGGCATGTTGACAGGATAGATGAACCAGTGCCAATCTATTTTTGGTGGCCCCTTTGCAGCTTGTGTATCAGTTTTTCGGCAATTCCCATCTCTAAAAATCCCCTCTGTGCCTGGAATTTCCTGCTACCCCTCCAGGTTTGTCACTTGTAGACTCTGCAGTAGCCCTGAATCACTCCAGAAGAAGGACTGATGAGGAGAGACGCTTAGAAAAATCTGCGGAGATGCAACCTCCATTTGACCATTCCCATAAATTCAAACGCACACAAATCATTTCTGTCTGCTTGATGTTCCCTCTGCCGCAGGTGTAAGGTTGAGCCTAGTGGAGAATGTGACGGAGGAGGTGCAGGACCTGAGGAACAGAGTTGAGCTGCTGGAGAAGGTGACTGGGCTCGATGCGTCTTTAAAACACAGAAACAAGCTTTTCCACCTTTTCCATCCCCAGATTCAATCAACAGGAATTCCAGATGTGAAATTTTGAAATTCACTCCTGTTC
>CAAKHD010012457.1:0-5000 GCA_901007705.1 Fistularia tabacaria | reverse complement strand
GTCAGAGGTTTGCTTTGAGAAGTTTTTTCACCTCCAAGTAAACAACATATATTTGAAACACACCCCTTGACTTGATTATTGTGTATTTTTTTTTAGCAATCCCTAAGCAGATTAAAACTGAAAAAGGGCATCTAGGTAAAGATATTTATTTCAACCCCATGTTGCCCAGCCCATTCTCTTCCAGTTAAGCAGAATAAACAGTGTTGAGGACAAATTCTAAAAAAGGTTTACCCTCCTCTAAAGTCAGAACTACCACACATCATTGGTCAATGCAGCAGATAATGAGTCATAGTGACACAATATAGTTTTTTGTTGTTTTTTGTTGTTTTTTATTTGTTCATTTTTATCCAGAAACTCTGTCATCATGGCACATCTGGAAGCTTGCACTTTGGAAAAGTCATTCTTTGACAGGTAGACATTGCACTTTATGGCGTCACCTTCTTTGACACTCCTTAAATAGTTCACTTTTGAGTTCCTATGGTGGAGCAAAATAATGTCACTGTTTTCAAAAGTCTTTAATAAAAAAAGGACTGACAGCTGAAGAAATAAATAGAGCAAGTAGTATAACCTGAAAAGACGCTTAATGCTGGACGCATGTCATTTCTAACCTTTTGGAAAGATAAGTCAAGAGAATGCATGATGATACACCAACAATGTACAACATTAAAAAACTCATCAGTCCATTTAAGTCCATAATTGTGTACAGATGCGAGTTATTTGTTATATATTGGAACTTGTTATCTTGGAAGTCCTTGTTTTCTGACATCATGATGGATTCCATGGAGCTATCAGGGATAGAGTCAAAGAACCAATATGGATACGGAGTGGAATTCATAGCGATAGAATTGAACAAGTCCATTGGACAAACAACATCCACCTCCACATCCATCCACCTCAAGGAGACCCCCACTCTCCTTTTTGTTTTTAGGGGAAGATACTGGAATGCAGAGAGGGGATTACTCGCTTAAAGGGAAGGAAGGAAGGAAGGAAGGAAGGAAGGAGGGAGGTACCGTGAATGTGTGTGCGCAAGTCTATATGAGTATCGAAAGCAAACGCTCTGAGCAAGGCAACATGAGAGAATATTAAAAAATAAATAAATCCATTGATGAAAATAAAAAGCTAGATATACAGCATGCGATACAGAAAAGGCAGAAAGGAAAAAGGCAGGGATGCACTGATCAAAAGTCAATTCCTGACAAAGGGCAGATTACTGAGTTTTGAATTACGGATGTCAGATCTGATCTCTGAGATTTGAATGGTGGACAATCTGGGCATTTAACTTATCACTCTGGCCTCAATCTACCCTTTGGTTTTTGTGTCAGTTGACACACAGGCTGGATCTGGAAGATATAAAATCCTGCTAGTTGGATTATGAGGCTGGATTAACTGGTTTAATTAGTCAAAAAAAAAAAAAAAAAAAAAACTGAATTGTGATAATAGCCATATTTGATATTACACATTAATCAAATTCTTTTCTTCTTCTTTTACTATCAGCATTTCCCTACTGAGGTCGCCACAGCAAATCAACCTCCTCCGTCTAACCCTATTCTTTAATACAATAAGATTAAAAAATAAATAAAAATCATCACTTACCCGATTGATCCACATCCCAGAACATTAATAGGAGCTGCTCTGGTGACGCGTGCCACAATAAAACATATTTAAATATTTCTCCAAAAAGATATTGAAAAGCTGTTGAAAAAGACCATTTTTATCAAAAGTAATTGGAACTTTTGAATTTTTTTTTAATGTGGCCTCCATTTTTTTTTTCCAGTTTTTATTTATCTGAAAAGGTTCTCTAACGCCTATTAATTGAACATTTAAATAGATCACAGACAAAGTCTCTCTGAAATCAACTATAATTAACTTATCCAACATGTCCCTCTCCAAATTATCAGGCCTAAAGTCTGTGTAAATTCACAGAATAGATCAAATTACTGTCATTGTGATAATAAAAATGCTCCTCTTACATACAGCGACAACAAAAAAACCCAAAACAATCCACATGTCTGGTACATTTATAGAAATAAAAATATAAAAGTAAAAAAAGGTTGACTTTTCAGTTTACAGTCAAAACTGTTGTTTGGCTCGTAAAATGGTATATTGGTATATTTCTAACTGTAGTGGTGGGTTAAAATCATTATACTTCATTTTATATAGATGCAAAGATGCATTAAAAAAATTTGGTTCGATACATACTTTTGTTTTGAGGTCACAGTTTGGTATGTCTAAAGTTTAGGAAACAATAACCTGCCATTTGTTTTTATAACTCAACATATTATTGTGTCAAGATTTAACAGAGACCCCACATGTCTATTTAAAAACAAACTGCTTTGAATAGTTTAATTCAGTTTTTCAACTGTGCATGCACTACAGAGCAGAGAGTAATATTTTGGTGTATAGCAGCTCAACATTCAGTACCATAAAGCTTAGTTTATCAGCCTTACTGTCACTAATGGCCCACCAAGCTATAAAGTGTCAGAATCAGACAGAAAGCAGAACAGTGCATCCCTAGAAGAAATCAAAAACAAGGTAAGAAGTGTGGTGATACAGCATGACACCAACAATGGCAAGCCTCTGAGGCTAGGGAGGAAGGCAAAGATAAAATTGGACAGAGCAATGTGAAAGCCATGCATGAAAGGAAAAAAAAACAAAAACAAAAGAGAAAAACACACCCATACAGTTGGGCTTGCTGTCCGTCACTCCGCTCACGGCGTGCGGAGCAGCCCTGCTGGGGCTGCTACAGACACAGTGAGGGTCAGGACTGTGCTGCATTGTCAGGTTGGCGGAGGCCTGGACCAGGTGTCAAGGAGACAAGAAAATAATTCACATGGGAGACCTGTGTTGTGTTGTTTCCTGGCCAGGTAATTGGTGAAGCTGGGGGGAGCGAGGAGGTCTGGGGAAAGAATGGGTCTCACTCTGGGACTCAGGAGAATAAGGGGGAGGGGGGACTATGGAAAAATGTTCAGTGCCTCAAGGGCCCGTTGCTATGGGTTATGGAGTTAGAGATGTCCAGGAAGGCTGAGCGCATCAGGTTGAAGGATTTTTCAGAGAGCAATGACACGTCCTCTGATGTCATCCCCTTTGTTTCAATCTTTGGAAGGATCTTCAATCTGATGGTACCTGCAGAATCACGCACAAGTATAAAAAAATTTTATACTATAAATACGAATACGAAATAAGAATAAATACTTTCAGAAGTCTAATGCGACATCAAAGAGTTTTCAAAATACTGATTAGGATTAGCAACTCAATGGAAAGATTATTACTTGCCGAGCAGAAAAAGGAACAAAGGCAAAGCTGAGTTACCTGATTTGAATTGCTTTTCTTTCCGTAGATAAAAGTTGCTGTAGGAGGAGAAAACGACGGGTATGATGGGTGCCTGGAAAACAAAGTTGGAAGCAAATAAAGCTTGGAAAACAGTTTTAGGCCAGAAGAAGGCATGTGCAGGCAGGATATCCATGGGTAAGATGTGTTGCATCATAGAATATTTCTGGCAATGCAATATTTATCAGACAAGGATTATTGTCTGATAAACATGCTGTATTTTCTTGTCAAAAATCGGATTCTTTTTACATAATTAACTTTTTTTCCTAAAGTAAGCTTGCACGTTCTTTTTTTACTTCTTTTAAATAAGAGAAAAATGCCGACTTTGAATAGAAGAAAAAGTCAGAGTAATGTTTGTGGTTTTCATTATAAAAACATGGGAAATAATTCCTGTTTATGGCCAGCTGACTACATTGTAAAATCATCCCTCAACTGATTTATTGTCTCAGCATCTATGTATTAGAAAGATATTTTGATCAGTATATCCTATATAATAAGTGGCTGTTGTGGGAACATGGGGTAACCAATAAGAGCAGAGGTAGGAGCACGCAGGTAGACTATATCTTGTATAGACAAAATCATCTGAAAGAGATCAGTGACTGCAAAGTAGTGTAGCCAGACAGCATGGGATGGTGGTTTGTAGGATGACTCTGGTGACACGGAAGATGAAGAGGACAAAGGTAGAGCAGAGGACAAAGTGGTGGAAGCTGAAAGGGGCTGCTGTATGGTTTTCAGGGAGGAGATGAGAAAGGCTCTTGTTCAACTGGACAACTACGGCTAATGTGATCAGGGAGACAGGTAGGAGAGTACTCGGCGTGTCGTCTGGAAGGAAAGTAGATAAGGAGACCTGGTGGAATGAGAAAGTGCAAGACTATATCCAGAGAAAGTGGTTAGTCAAGAAGAAGTGGGACACTGAGGGGACTGAAGAGAACAGACAGGAGTACAAGAAGATGCAGCGCGAGGTAAAGACAGAGGTAGCAAAGGCAAAACAAAGGGCATACGATGACTCATATGCTCGGTTGGACAGTAAGGAGGGAGAGAATGATTTATACAGGTTGGCAAAACAGAGAGATCGAGACGGAAAGGATATACAGCAGGTCCGGGTGATTAAGGATAGAGAGGGAAATGTATTGACAGATGCTCGAAGAGTGATGGGAAGATGGAAAGAGTACTTTGAAGAGTTGATGAATGAGGAAAATGAAAGAGAGGGAAGGGAAGAAGAGGTGACTATTGTAGACCACAGAGTAGCAGAGATTAGTAAAAGTGAAGTGAGGAGGGCATTGAAGAGGATGAAGAGTGGAAAGGCAGTTGGCCCAGATGATATACCTGTGGAGGTATGGAAATGTCTAGGAGAGGCAGCGGCAGAGTTTCTGACTAGATTATTCAACAGGATCTTAGAGAAAGAGAAGATGCCTGAAGAGTGTAGAAGAAGTGTGATGGTGCCCATTTTTAAAAATAAGGGGGATGTGCAGAATTACAGTAACTATAGAGGGATAAAGTTGATGAGCCATACAATCAAGTTATGGGAGAGTAGTGGAAAATAGACTGAGAGCAGAAGTCAGTATTTGTGAGCAGCAGTATGGCTTCATGCCTAGAAAGAGTACTATAGATGCAGTATTCGCTTTAAGAATGCTAATAGAGAAGTACAAAGAAGGTCAGAGGGAACTGCATTG
>CAAKHD010012456.1:2078-13774 GCA_901007705.1 Fistularia tabacaria | reverse complement strand
GTTGAGTCGTCGAAGAGTAGAGGCTCTTCCATCAGCCACCAGCCCGGGGGGTCATTCTCCTTCCTCCGGAAGGCTAAAACCTGCGAAGCTTGGAGAACTGAGCCATAGAATGTCGTGAATCCGGTCAGGTTGAGAACTCCCGGCTGCATCAAAAAGAGCTGTCTGTCTAACCCGAACCGTCCAACCCTATTTAATAGCAGCTTCGCAGTGGCCAGCCAGCTGGGTCCGCACTCATAGAGCACCTTCCTCCCTGCATCCAGTCTAAAAGCCGATACCCTGCTAAAGATATGAGTGAGGCCTTGGCCCCCTTCAGCGACCGGGAGATAGAGGACTGCCGCACGAGTCCAGTGTTTTCCGGACCAGTAGAAGTCGAAGATAAGCCTCTGAATCTCCTCTAAAGTTCACCCTTGCCAAGCTCGCCATCTCATAAAGCGAAAGAGCACTCGCGAGGTGCTGAATATCATCTTGGTTGGAGACAAATGCATGTATGTCATCAGCGTACGCACACAGACTAAAGGAGTGTCCCTGTCCTCTCGTGCCCGGCAAGGGGAAGCCGTGTAGCCGATTCCTGAGCCGAGAGAGCAAAGGCTCGATGGCTAGAGCATAGAGCTGCCCGGAGATGGGGCAGCCTTGTCTAATTCCCCGGTGAAAGGCAATCGGCCGACTCAGCCCCGTGCCCATTTTTACGAGGCATTGTGCATCACGGTAAAGTAGACGCAACCGGGATGTTAAGGTGTCGCCGAAACCAAAAGCCTCGAGTGCCGAGAACAAATATGAATGGTCCACCCTGTCAAAGGCCTTGTCCTGATCTGGCGCTATGACGCCAGCATTTAAATCCTAAGCGTCGCACACGTCAAATACGTCTCTCATCAGAAATATGTTGTCCATTCTGCTCCTGTCCGGGACGCAAAAGGTCTGATCGGCATGTACAATGTTACCCAGACAGAGTTTCAGTTACTGGCAAGTGCCCTGGGCGGATTTTGTAGTCCGCGCACAGGAGGGACACCGGCCTCCAGTTCTTTAGCAATGTCAGGTCGCCCGTCTTTGGCAGCAAGGCGAGGACTGCCCTCCGGGACGAGCTGGGCAGGGAGCCGGTCCGGTTCCACTCCATCAACACTGCATAGAGGTCGTGGCCAATACTGCTCCAAAAATGTCTAAAAAAAAGTCCACAGGTAGCCCATCGAGCCCTGGTGCCTGGCCCAAAGGCATCTGATTTACAGCCGTGGTGAGCTCCTCCATGGACAGTGCCCGGTCCATCGTGGTCCTCTCCTCCATACTGAGTCCGGGGAGGTCCTTTAGGAGATCCTCGCGACTTGTGACGTCGTGGTCTGCTCTCCCAAACAGTCTGCGGAGAAGCTGAGTGCGTGAGCCACCATTTCTGCCTGGTCGGTAGTGACTGCCGTCAGGCAGCCTCAAACAGCACTTCAGCTTCCTCTGCGCAGTGGACCTTTCCAGGTTGAAGAAGAAGGAGCTGGGAGCATCCTTGTCTTTAAGTTGGAGGAACCGGAACCTGATCAGAGCCACCTTCGATCAGAGCCACCTTCACCCTTTCCTTGAAGAGCGTGCCGTGTTCAAGTCTCCTCTCCTTCAGCAAGGCCTCGGTGGTGGCGCCTGTGTCGCTGTCCAGCCCTTCCTCCATATTTCGAATTTCAAGTTCAAGGTTCTTGATTGTTTCTTTTGCCTTGACTGAGGTGTGAGACGTGTGCTGTTGGCAGAACGACCTAATTTGGGCCTCGCCCACTTCCCACCACAAGCTCAGAGACTGGAAGCGCTGTTTATATTGTCTCCATTCCTGCCAGAAAGCAGTAAACTTTTGGCAGAAATTTTTGTCAATAAAAGCTTAACATGGAAGTGCCAATACGATCCGACCCGCTGACCAGGAGTCGCGACTAGTTCGAAGGCGATTAGATGGTGGTCCGAAAAGCCAACCGGGATCATACTGTATTTGATCAACCTGGGTAGGAGGGTCTTGGAAATTTGAAACCTGTCAAGTCTGGCCGCCGACACCCGACCGCTGCAGGCCCTGACCCAGGTGTACTGCCTGGCTCGTGGGTTCAGCGTCCTATAAGTGTCACGCAGGTCACAAGAGGACACGACGGTCTGGAGGGTCCTGGAAGATGCTGTTTGGGGCTCCCGATCTATTCTATCAACAGTCTACAGAAGGATGGCTACACCCGCACTTTTGTTGGTACCGTGGCTGAGATCAAGGGGTCCGTCCCACCATAAACCCCAGTCCACCTCGTCCTTCTCAGCGGTGTGCGTTTCCTGTAGAAAAAGCACATCTAGCTGTTTCCGGGAGCAGACGTCAAGAAGATCGGTGCCTTCTTATTACTGTCTCTCCCGCCGTTGATGTTGAAGGAGCCTACCCTAAGGAATGACATGGGTGCGGGGCGGAAGAACACCAGGGCGAGAGACAGGACGCGATACACAATAAGGTGATTCGAAAGACAGGAGTGGCACATGGTCACTTACTGTTTTTTCCTCACTGTTTTACCTTTCGTCTTTCTCAAAAGTGTGACCTGTTTCTGCAAGCGGTACCTTTTCCTTTCATCCAAAGGATGAACATCTTTCAGTTTGTTAATGGCGCTGACCGATCGGATACATTTGTCGGTGTCACCGAAGTAGTCCGAGACATCAACCTTCTTATAAAAAGTATCTTCAAGGAACTTGTTAATGTCTTCCATTGAGTAGAGATCATCCTGTGCCTTTGTGCTTCCGCGAGCTGAAAAAGTGTCCGACTCCGACCCACATTCCATTTCCTCGCCCTCAACCAATCTGGTTCCCTGCCTCACCTGTTTCCGCCGTAGTGGCGCCACGTTTACGACCCGAAGGGCTTGGGCGCTCGCCTGACCCGGCCGTCGCCGCGGAGGAAGCAGCCGTATTCACCGCTGCAACCTGCTCCCTGGGGCAGGCAGTGCATGCACACCCTGCGCCGAGTCCTTAACAAGAGGCAAAGTGGTCTGGTTCAGTGGCATAGAACCGACAGGCACATCCTCACCTGCCGTTGATACATCAGCAGCCGCCGGCGCAGCCGCAGCCGACGCCGTCCTCCTTAAGGCGTCGACCAACGCAGTTTTTCTGTCCTCCGCTGAGGCAGTGAAGGGCCGCTTGTTGATTATCACCGTCCCGCCATCACTAACCGGGTCAACCTCCGATTCCGACCTCCAGTGCGGACAAGCGACCCATTTGTGGCCCACATCCCCACATTCGAAGCATTTCATTTGCCGTGAACTTGCATACACCATGAATGAGGCATCGCCGTACTTCACCCTGAGCGAAACCTCCAGGGTTTGTGACGGCGCCTCCAGAAACATGAACACCTGCCGTCTCACTGACTGCACATGCCTCAGCCGCGGGTCCTTGCAGCCCAGGCTTACAGTTTTGAAGCCGCTGGCCAACTTTCCGAACCTTTTGAGTTCGCTCTCTAACAGTCCGCTCGGAATAAACGGCGGAACACCGGAGACGGTGATCCGCGTCGAGGGCGCAGACAGGAGGGACACCTGCAGGAAGGTATCGCCGATGACTACGCCGTTAGCAATTAGCTGGTGAACGAGCGCCTCCGACTTCAGGAAGGCAACCACGGCTCGGTTCATTCGCGATGCGTATGTTAGATTGTCGTGTCCTACCTGCTGGCTGACTGCAAGACAGATGCTCTCCACGGACACCGTGCCGTCGGGCGGGGGGGGCTCGGAGGACGCCATCTCCAGTTAGCCAATGTAGCCAAACACCCGAAAAAGAACAAGCAAACAATCACAAATACGGACAGAAAAACGACCAACAGAACCGAAACTAAAATAAAGTGCATTTATGGGCTAAAGGGGAGTGGAAAAGTGTCCGAAATGTCCCAAAAAGAAACTTTCAATTTCCGCCTCCCTCTCGCACACCGGAGAAGGAGAAGAAGAAGAAGGAGGAGAAGGAGAAGGAGAAGAAGGAGGGTGTGCACCCACTCTTTCCTGTCTAGCTCTCCCAGAAGCGGTAACCGAAGTGACCTTCTTGAGAGGGACGTACCTTCAGGAGAAGCTCTTTCCCAGAGAGCGCCGTGACCTCCTCCTCTTCCTCCTCCTCTTCCTCCTCCTCCTTCTTCTCCACCTCCCCTCGATTTACGGTCGCCAAGCACAGCGACTCCGCCGGCTGATGAATGTGAGAAGCAAGGTGAAAAACACCACGGTTAATTGGTTGTCACGAGGACAGAGCAGCTGGCGCTCCTTCGTCTTTGCTCTCCGTCTCATGAAGCACCGACGGAGACACGACCGCGGCCTCGCCGGCGAAGACGCTCGCGATCCACCACGGCGCGACTTGACGTCAATCGTCCATCTTGGAACGGTTGTGCGGGAGGTGAAGCTCGCGAGGAGGTCCATCAAACCCGCTGAAGGGCGGCGAGGTGAGGAGGAGGTCTTGTCACCTCCGTAGAGGCCAGGAGATATGGAAGCACATAAACCGAGACCTTCAGAAGGACTCCGTTCTTCTCATTTGGATGTATTTCACGGTATCTGCTCGGTAGATCACGGTGTCCATGTTCCATGGACCTCCCGCAAGATGTTGAGCCTGGAGAGAACCTGCGCAGACAGTCCTCATCAGCTGGAACCTTCTCGCAGTGGGAGAAACAACGGGTGGGCTGCATGCTGGTGTGGTGGTTAGGGCTTCCACCTCAGCGCCAGAAGGTCCCTGGCTGGATTCCCACAGGGTTCCTTCCTGTGTGGAGCCTCCATGTTCCCCCCCGTGTCTGCGTGAGGTTCCTCGGGGTTCTCCAGGTTCCTCCACCTGTCCAAACACATGCAGGAGATTCGCTGGAGATCCTGCATCATCCAGACGTGTGAATGAGAAGGTGAATGGTTGCATGTCTCTATGGGCGACTCTGCGATTGACAGCTGAGCGGTCCAGATTAAACCCCGCCCCTCACGCCATGTCAGCCGGCATTGGCTCGCAGCAGTGGCGTGGGCGGCCGCCATATCCGCGTTCTTTAATTTGAAACAGTTCTGCTCAACTGACTGCGAGCGTGAGCGTCGAATCAGCACCTCCGCGCTCGTCAGGACCAAATGATCTTTTACCGGTTTGTCCATTTTTTTATTTATTTATTTATTTTTTACCCCCAAAAGCTTCTGCAAAAGCAGCTTCCGCTGCGTCTGAAGCGGTGCGAGGAGAAGCCGCTGAGGAACCCCTCCACACCTCCACACCTCCACACCTCCCACGGCGCCCACCGGCCCATGAAATTGACCCGGGTAATTGTTGTCTCCTAGGTGTGTGCTAGCGCCCGAGAACTCCTCTTCGCGTCCAACCTTTTTCGATAAACCCGTGTTTTAGCCGAATCTGACTAGTTTCTACTGACTTTTCAATTTCTTTTTTTTTTTTATTTAGCATCTAATCTTTGTTTTGTCTTGACCCGCAATGTTTTGAAGAAATGAATATATTATGCAATGCTGTAAAATAGTTGTGAATAAACAGCAACGTTTGATTCATGTAGCCATTTTGCATAGAACATGTATGATTGTCATTTTTGATTTAATACACCTATGCAATTAATCCTGTCTATGTGTGTATTTGTGTGTGTGTGTGTGTGTGTGTGTGTGTGTGTGTGTGTGTGTGTTCACATCGGCTTCATTCAGATAATGAAACCTCTTCAAAGTTCACGTATCTTCCCGCATCCGGTCGCGTCAAGGCTCATTTATGCTAACGTTCCGTACGTAAACAGCTACGTCCGTTTTCGTCAGCATGCTCCCCGTGTTTGCTTCGCGTTGCCGTGGGTTTTAAGAAACGTGTCCACTAGGGGGCAGTGCAGAGTTCCATATAAGATGCGAACAAACGTGGCGCCGGCGGAGGAGCTGCTGATCAAGATACATCGTAAGAAAGAGGTGGAATTAGCGTTAGCCGTACGCTGGTCCACGTCCTGCTCGGCTCCTCGGCTCCTGACGACAGTTACTTCAAGAGGAATTCATGGACGTGCGAGTGAAAGTAATTAGCGTCCATGGACGAGGGCCATCCGTCTGCAGGCCGGACCTCCTGCGGGACGGACGAGGCCCGTTCGGCGGAGCTCCCTCCGGATCTTCCGTCCAGATGTAGAAACAAAGGACCCGGCCGCGCACCGAGCCGGTCCTCGCAGCGTGGCGGCAGAGAAGAATCATTTGCTAACCAACCTTGTCTCTGCTCCCGCCCACGGAATAATTATTTCATGCCTCCAGGAAAAGGATGCCAAAGCCGTCTTTAAAGGATCTGCACACATCGAGCTCGGCTCCCGTCTGAGTGGGAGTCTCCTGAAAAGTTCCACACCTCCATGATGGTCCTGATATGAGCAAAGATCTGCTTTAAATGCACTGCAAAACAACATCATGGATGCAGGTGGTCCAAATTAGCTCCCGCCGCGACGTGTGTTGGTTCTCCCTCAGAGATAGGTCGAGGGGTCCAGAGCAGACCTGCTGCTCCTCCACGTCCAGAGGAGCCACGCAAGGTGGCATCTGGATGTGCAGTTCAAGCGCCATACTCCAAAACAGTGGAGAAGAGGAAGAGGACGTGGACACCATGGAGGTGGAAGCTGCCACAACGTTCATGGAATCATAACCGTGGACTATCAGATGATTGAAGTGTTTTTATCTTCTCTGCACTACTTCAACGTGTGAAGAACCCCGCTAGCCGCCAGCTAACTCCACACTTACTCCGGTCAAAAATGTAGATGTTCCTCTGCGAGCCCTGGAAACCCCTCTGAGGTGCAGCAGGCCAGAAGAGCTTGGACCTCCTCATCGCTCCATTTCTCGCTGCTTCTGACCATTTTGTCCCAAGAAAACATCTGACCAGTGACCACCAATCACCTATGAGTTCCTATGGAACCGTAGAAAGATGAAGGTCCACGGTCCCTGATTCATCTGCTGTCTGAAAGCACCGAGAATCAGCCCTGTTCCTCAAAAAGGTCCTAGAAGCTGCAAGAAGTTCCTCTTTGGATTTTCCCTAAATGTATCTCTGACGCCCCAGCAGTGGTCCTGCAGAACGTAAAGGCTCAGATTTGCTCCTCGTGGTGAAGATCAGGGAGGAAAGCACTCCTACTTCGCCCTTCTTTACCTCTTGTTTTGTATTATTTTGAAGCTCCTGGCTGATCTTCAGGTCGCCCGGCTCCTCTCCCTTGTTTCCGGCGCACAATCAGCAGTGAAATGAGGTAAAGGATGTGGTTCTTGGTTCAACACCTCGGTGTCAGGGTGCAGGTTTCTCCGCCTTCCTCCTCCCGGGCTGTTTCTGCCGGTCCTTGACGGCACGGCCGAGTGCGTCCGAGGCATCTTCTGCCAGGGAGGCCGCGCTGCCTTGTCGGCC
Source organism: Fistularia tabacaria (assembly GCA_901007705.1). Lineage (NCBI taxonomy): Eukaryota > Metazoa > Chordata > Actinopteri > Syngnathiformes > Fistulariidae > Fistularia > Fistularia tabacaria. Next base: position 6,481 of record CAAKHD010012456.1, on the reverse strand, counting down.
CGCTGAAATCTGTCAGCAGGTAAGGGAGTTTAATGGGCTGCCAAAGTCCAAAAACACCTGATCCGTCAGCGTGACTGCCGCTTTCAGCCATTGTGACCGACACAGATGAACTTCTGGCCGCGGCTCGGAGCGGCTGTGTCAGCAGGAGGGGGCGGAAGGGCAACCGGGCCCGGGGAGTCCGGGCGGCAGCAGGCCCGCGCATCAATCACCTCACGCCGACGGGACCGCCCGGCCTCAGAGAACGTCCGACACTCACATTCAGGTGACCCTCGAGTTTCCTTGACAAACTCCCACTCATGAGAAGAACCCCACATCCTGCTCTTCCCTCCCCCGACGCCTTCCGCCTCACGAGCCTCCAGAACGGAAATTTGTCAAGTCACGATCCTGTGCCGCTGTTCTGCCTTGTTGGACTTCATCTCAATAATCCGCCCGATTTGTTTTAACATCCCGTCTCCGGCGCGGTCCTCTTTCCTCCATCTGATCACCTCTGGAAGAACCCATCTGAGACAAACAGTCTTTTTATTCCCCGGTTGGTTTCACCGTCCTTTTTAGATTCCGGCTTCGCTCCCCCGAACACAAGGTAAGTCTCGGCGTTTGAAAACTCCTCCGCTGGAAAGTTCCGAGAAGTTCTCCTGTAACTATTCTTTATTTCATGATGCGTCTTCTCTCCGACACATGGAGACTCCATCCAGCTGGTCTGACAGCGGACGCTCGCAGCAGTTGGACAATTCCAACTCCTGGAGGCCAGTGTCATGGCTTTCGCCCCGCAGAGGTTCGCCAACGGCCTTCATCCTGGACCGACTTGGTCGTCTTCGTAAAAACGGAGAAGTCGGGAGCCGGTCGGATTGATTTGTTGCGAGAGCATCCAAGATGGCCTCCTCTTGAGCCCGGCGAGGTATCGCCCGAGCTGGAGTGACTTGGCCTTTTTTCACAATCTCATTTATCTAAGTCTTTTCTTTAATATTCCAAAGAGCTTCTGCAGGTGCATTAAGAGCTTCTTCCCACAAGCCGCAGGACAACAACCGCATCATCAGTGTAAGTGACCACCGGGCTCAACACATTAGTGATGGGATTCATTAGCTGCCGAGACGCAGGCTCCTTCAGCTTCTTCATGCCGAGGAGCCGCAGTGACTCCGCGGCCCGCGAGTCCGACTTAAACGCATCTCGAGTTCCCTTCCCTTGCGCCTCCCTCGTGGAAACTCCGACAACGAATCGGGTTATTTCTGCGGCAAATGACAGCGGTCCAGTCCGGTGAGAATATTGGACTCCCAGCGCGGGCCTGGATCCCCGCGGATCCCGCGGGGACCTCCGAGCAGGAAGATGTCCCGCAGGAGCTGCACGAAGCTACCGCACCTTTTTGGTGTTGACGCCACTAAAAAGAACACGAACGTAGACTCGGGCTTTGGAGTCCTTCGCTTTTAAAAGTGCTTCCCGCTCCCTCACACACACACACTCAGCCACACACACTCCGTGGATATTTGGGGCGTCTCCAGGTTGGCATTAGCACCCAGTCATTAACAAACCCCTCGGTACTGTGTTTGTTTTACCCGGCGGTTGCAGCTAATTCTGCGAGCAGGTTTACCTCTGGCAACTGATTTACTGCAATCCATGCGGCAAACGTTCTTCCTGCCAAACCAACGGTTGGGGGGGGGGCTCTCTTTACCACGACACCTCTTCTTCAGCAGAGGACTTGGCATGTGTCAAGCGGGTACACTGTCTGGATGTTCCGTCTGACTGATTTTGGTCTTCAAAAGAGCTCACCTGGCCGCGGGACGAGTCGGCACCCCCGCAGATAAAACCCAGCGCCGCCGATTCAGACGCCGCTCCAACGAGGTTCGAACGAACAGAGCGAAACGGGAGTGGTGGCGTCTTCGGTACCCCTGATGTGCGCAGACGAGCCCGACGCAGCGGTTCTATCTGAAGCAATTATCCGAGCTCCCATGACAGATGGGCCGGATGGCGCCGCGTTCCCCCGAGAACAGTAGCGGGAGAACCGACCGCCGCCTCCACCTCTGTAAACATCATTAAAAGCTCCGGATCATCGGCAGCCCTCAAACGTGTCGGGACCGAATCGACCCGGTAAGATCACAAGCGGGAGAAGCAGCTAGCTTGATGCCACCAGGTTCCTCCTTTCTAAGGATTTACGGGAAGGGGGTTTTGTTGGATCTGCTTTTGACAGAGACGCGTGGGGCAGCCGGGATAGAACTTGTGTCGATCGCAAGGTTGGTGGTTCGATCCCCGAAGTGTCCTTGGGCAAGTCGCAGTTGCTCCCAACGGCTCGGTTAGCGCCTTGCGTGGAAGCCCTGCCGCCATTAAATGGGGTATTTCTCACCATCCCCTGACCAGTGGGTTCTTCTCACTGGTCTCCTGCATGGACATCGAGAGGATCTCACCCTGTCCGCCCCCAAAAATCTCACTTGACGTTTATGGAAATCCACCGTCCAACTGGAGCCGGCCGAAGCTCCACTCAAAGCACATCCCAGCGAGCAGCCCGATTAAGATTTCAAGCAACGTCCTCGTTAAGGACCTGGCGGTCATCCATTTATCTTCTGGCCAAAAGCGACGGACAGCGAGTTCCCTCAACCATCTGAAATGAACGGCCCCTTCGGGAAGGTACCGTCGCGCCGGAGAGACGCGCCGGTCCATCCGCCGGCAAAGTCAGAGCGGAGCGGAGAAGGCGACTCGCACCTCGGGCGCTCTAGCGACCGACGGACGATCGACCCCCGGAGATCGGCTCGTCCTTCTCCGCCACGCCGGAGAACCCGGAGAACGTCTCATCTCCTTTGTTTCCTTCGCCTGGGTTTCCACGCGGTCCCGGCCCGCGAAACCTCCGCCGAGCGGTTTCTGGCTGGCACGTAGGACGACGTCGCTCCCAACCCCTCCCCGCTTCCCAGCGAGGCACGTAGAAAATGAAAGGTGGCCTTGAAATTAAAACTTCCCCCTTCGGCGTCTGGATGTGCGGAAAACAACCTTAACTCCACACTCGGAATAATAATTGTCACTCCAAACGCAGCGGCCGGGAAGCGTTAACGGCATTAACGGCATTAACGGCATCAACCGCATCCGCTCCCAACACACACATATATATATATAAATATATATATATGTTTATCGAGAAACAATGAAAAATGATTTGCCAGCTCACCGGGAAAATTGGCTGCCATCAAAAATACGACAAATCTGCCGCCTGTGGTGCGTGTGGTTGGTGCGAGCGATGATCCAATGAAACGCATTAATTCAGCCGGCGTTTTGACATCCGTCTGAATCGGCGCGGCTCTGGCTCGGAGAAGCCGTTCTCCTGAGTTATGGCGGGTTTGGGACGCCGTTAAGTCAAATTCAATGCGACCACTGCGGTTGTCGGAGTCGAGCTCCGACCAAAAGAACGGCCGCAAAACTGAGCGTCTGGCGAAGCAACGGCCGGATCGCCTCTTCGACTCGCCTTGATTTGTGGGCCAAAGTTGTAAAACTACACTTAATAACCCCCTGACTCCGCTGGGGTGGGGGGGGGGGGTCTCTGCCGTCAGTGCGGGGGTTGTTGATCTTAAAAATAATAATGTGATCATAACAAAGCGGCTCCAGATCAATAATCCCCGAACAGCTCCCGGAGTTTCAGCCACATCATTCTGAGAGCAAATCAACTCTTTTATACCCGGCACTCCGTTTTCTTAACAACAAATACACACAAATATATGTGTGTGTGTGTGTGTGTGTGTGGCGGAAGGGGGGTTATTTGTGTGTGTATATATATATATATATATATATATATATATATATATATGTGTGTGTGTGTGGCAGGGGGGGGTTATTTGTGTGTGTATATATATATATATGTATATATATATGTATATATATGTGTGTGTGTGTATATATATATATGTGTGTGTATATATATGTATGTATGTATGTATATGTATGTATGTATATGTATATATATGTATGTGTGTGTGTGTGTGTGTTGTATACACACATATATAGTCACAAACATTCATATATATGTGGAGGGGATTTTTTTATTTATGTGTATATATATATATATATGTGTGTGTTTGTCTTGTATACATCCATCTACACACGTAAAATGTGTGTGTGTTGTATACATAAATATATACACATAAAAAATACACACACATACATACATATACATATACATGTTTGGATGACATATAAGATAAGATAAGATAAGATAAGATAATACTTTATTGATCCCCATGGGGGAAATTCGGGTGTTGCAGCAGCAACAATAGAAAAGAAAAAGAAAAAAAAACAAAAAAAAACAGTATATATTTGTGTGTGTGTATATATATATATATATATATATATATATGTGTGTGTGTGTGTGTGTTTGCGTGTTGTTTTATTAAATAAAAACATAATTCTATCTTTGTGTTTATTATAAATTACTT